>ML357424.1:0-49627 GCA_005239505.1 Nicotiana paniculata | reverse complement strand
TAACTTCACAAGAAAAAGAAGAACCATAAAAGTAAGGGGTTGGGGGAAGATAAGAAATATAAGGACAACCATGAAAGTGTCCATCTTGACCACCACACATATCACACAGATTCCACACATACGATTGAGTTGGTGCACATAACTCGCTCTCGGGAATATTTTGATAATTTTTCCCTGGGTGGCTTCCTCCATAATATGCATAACGAGGATCAAAATAGAATTACCAACATATAAACTCTCATAAGTCCATGATGACATTTTATTTTATTTTATTTTATTTTAAATTAACAAATACAACTAAAATAAAGAAAATATAAATCAAATACTAAAAAAATGAAATTTGAAACCTAGCAATATGTACACCTACAACTACACTTGATAATAAAGTTAACTCCCTGGCAACGGTGCCAAAATTTGATCACGCTCAACTATGTCTAATAAAAGACTAAATGGGCGTTGCAAATATAATCTGGGGTGTTAAGCCCAGAGTCGATCCCACAGGGAGTTAACGTATCAAGCATGCTGTCAGAATACTAAACTGTCACTTGGTGATGTTTTAACTACTACAACTGAATGAAAATATTAAAACTAAAGATTAACTACAATAAGGNTCTCTATCAATCATGAACACTCTATCTACCATAAATCTCTCTCAAGTAATTATGATAATTTACTAGACGCACTCTCTTAAGTTACGCTAGCTAGATTGCATTACAGTTCACTTTAGATTGCACCCTAGGTATCCTTATCTCTAATCCAACCTCTAAACCCTCTGTTATGACTTCCGTCTATACTCTAGGAGTGGTGTTGTTAAAAAAACTACCTAAATATGCATTCTCTCTCAAGTAGATACATAATAAATAGGAACAACTAATTGATGGCCATTCAATTAACTACAACAAGAACGTAGTTGAACAAATAGAGATTAACCAACAAATCAGAACTATATTAATAACACAATAAATTCATCCCCCATCGCGTTCCACCAAAACCCTAGATTAAAGAAATTAGCTAAACATGTTTATAAGAATCAAATCCAAAATAACTTGCATAATTAAACTACAAAGTAATGAATAAAAGTTGTACAAATCGATGTTTGACTTCTCTTCAATGGCTTCCTCCCCCTTCAAGTTGTTTTTTTAGGTCTATTTATATGTTTGGGACAAACTCTAAACGTGTAGGAGACTTCTATTCCAACCGGGAAACACTTAAACTCTTCAAAACTCGAAATTGACCGGACCTCGGGACCCAGTCGTTTGGGTCCAAACGCCTCCTTAAAGCCAGGGAAGGCCTAGCGTTAGGGGCCAAACGCCCCACTAACGCCAGGGTTAGTCTGGCTTTAGGGGCCAAACGCCCGGCTAACGCCCGTGTGTTCCCTTTTCGCCTCTTGAGTTTATTTTCGATGTATTTGCATCCTTTTAGCTCGGCTTCCATCTCCAATTCACCTACACATGAAATAAACTCCATTATGCACATAAAAGTCTATTTTTATCATTAACACACATAAAATGTAATGCATATAACTTGTTATATCATGAATTCTATCCACGCATCATTGCTCCACGTCCTCGCTCTACTAGGGATGAGAGTCACACTAAGGTAATATTTATCCCTTCCAGGATTTCAGTGCCTATCTTTGTAGTGCTCAAATCTAGCTGTACTATTATAGAGTGCAACATCTAGGCATCTCACGAGGAGATGTATTAGCACACTTGCAATCTTCATCAGAAATGTCAACTGACGCACATAATTCATCCATGATTTTGGGTTATTCTAACCCCAGTCGTATCCTTATAACTCCTCCTCCTCTTATACTACTTCTGTTAACCCCATAGGGCATAATTGGAATGGGTGTGACCAATTGTACATACCTCTGTTACTATTGAAGGTAACTTAAAATGTTTATATTTTTCTGCCTGAGTTGAAAATACCAATAATTTTCATTAGCTGGGTACCTAGTACCCTTTTTCACCTTGCTTCTGCTACTTGCTGGAATATATGTCTACTTTTTGATTCTCTTTTTCCTTTTTTTTCCTATCGTAAAAGTTGAAAGGAATTCTTGCCTTAGGGATCCTTATCAGGAAGCTTACACATCTTAGTATACACATGGTCTACTGAATACTTCATATTTATCCATCATAGGCATGATGTAAAAATCGAGTTCTTCTAACTCAACTCTTCCCCAACTATATCTATTACCAACTGTCTTTATGGATGTAGGCATCGTTGTATTATGAATAAGATAGAGTTCAGGAAATTGAGTTCTTACAAGTGAGCTCTACCACATGATCTAGAGTAAGAAGAAAGAGTGACAGTCCTAGACACGGGTTGCAGATTCCCTAGGACAGAACTGCTCTAATACAACTTTTGTCACACCCCAAACATGGGGGCGACACCGGCACCTGGTGCCTCACCTATCCTTGCATACCAACTTCCGACTAAGGGAGTCTAAACATGTGATGTCATAGATTTTCCATGGGCCACATTGCAAGAAAACTGCGAATGTTGGCTAAGTATCAATATAAAGTTTGGCCGACAAGGCCGTCATAACTATTATCAGCTGACAAACCAACAAATATACATACAAGGACTACAAGCCCAACATATTGTACTAACTGACTGGATATCTCTACAAGCCTCTACTGATGGATATACAGTGATCAGAACAGCTTCCCAACCTACTCATAACATGTATACATATATATACAAGATGTCCATAAGGTTATAGACCCGGCAACTCCAAAAGGCATGGAGCTTACCGATCAAGCTGAACTCGAGCAACAATTAATGAGCAGGACTACCCGTCTTTCTGTGTGAACCTGCCACATGAAATGCAGCGCCCCCAAAAAAGGGACGTCAGTACGAAAAAATGTACCGAGTATGTAAGGCAATATACTAAAAGCTGAAATTGAACTGATAATATAATAACTGCACGTAGTAGCAATTAAAAGATAATCTGAAGATATGCTTACCTACTGATACTGGATCAACTCTCTCGATATAGTAAGTAAAATAGTTGTCTGGCCCTATACGGCTCGGTATATATATATATAATTGCTTTGCCGTTTTAGGCTCGCTCATAGGCGCTCGACCATACTAGGATCTGTATCTCGACCAACTGGGCTCGCTCATATGCGCTCGACCACAATAGACTCGGTATATAACTTACCATCTGATCAAAGGTTGCCATCAATTATAGATCGATGGTAATAAAAATACTTTAGTATTGTGTGTATATATATATATATATATATATATATAAAGTACTAAAGTATTTTTATTACCATCGATCTATAATTGATGGCAACTTTTGATCAGATGGTAAGTTATATACCGAGTCTACTATTCTCCTTATTGGGACTTCATATTTAATTGATTATTTCCTTCTTCCAGTCAAGAGAGCAGAGAATATATATATATATATATATATATATATATATATATATATAAATTCTCTGCTCTCTTGACTAGAAGAAGGAAATACTCAATTGAATATGAAGTCCCAATAAGGAGAATAGTTTAGCTTACAAAACTAGAAAAATATACGTAAACTCCAAGACATGAATATTCCTTTATGCCTCATTTTAGAACTTATGTAATTAAGAGATCATGCAAAATGAATGAAAAGATTAGCATTAACATACCTGGAGTAGGAAAAAATTCGTATGATATTCTTGGAAAAGGTTGCACCGTACTCCCGTAGAATCGCAAAATCTCGTTGTTATTATGCAGTGTAACTTGTATGAAAATTTTGCCAGGATCCGTCACTTTGCTTTATTAATTCACGTTTCCTGTGATCAACTAGGAGTCTTGTAAATTGGAATTTTGAAGCTTTACCCATAAGCTGATTTTTTCACATTTATCTAACTTCCTATTTGTTTATACATAAGAGTCCTTGAAAGACACTAATTCTAATATACACATGCCACCTAGCATATAAATAAATAGTCATCATATGGGCTTTGCATGGCTGCCACACAAGGCTTAAGACTTATCAAAATCAGTATCAATTACAAATTTAATTAACTTGGTAATTTCTCACTAATCCAATAATTAACTAATTATCTACATAATTAAGAATTATCTCAAATTACTTAAAACACTAATCACTTTTCACATACCTTATACACCTTACTATCATGGTCATGCGGTACTTCGTATGGTATTAGTCCATACATATCGAGTATTTTAGCTCGGGCGTATTTTATCCCAACATGCCAAACTTGGACGAAAATTCATTTTCTTTTACTTGCTTCCCTTCTCACCTTCCTAAATTTACTCATCACTTGTTTGTAATAGCATAGTGCTTGTAACCTCAAAACAATCTCATTCCCGAGCTTGTCTCGATTAACTTTACGACGAAACCTTGACGTCCGAAGATTCAGGATGTAACATCTCATTCCCAAGCTTTCATCAATTCACTTACGACATAATTTCACTTACAAACACATGTGGTGTAAAAAAGAATATGGAAGAGATGACTTGGGAAGCTGAAAATGACATGAAGTCTAGCTATCCTCACTTGTTTCATCTTCCAGAAGAGTATCGGAGCGCGACATCACAGCCTTTAAGTATGTACATGGTACTTGATTCTTATGTTAGTTATTGTCATTGGTCGTGTGATGCCATTGGTTTTATCGATGATTGTGGCCATGTGCGGATTTTTATTGTTGGGTTTGCTATCTGACATGTTGGTAGTAGTACATTACAGAAGAGACTCTGCCTGAATTTCTATAGATCTCTAGAAGTTTAACATTCGAGGACGAATTCTTCTAAGGGGGAAGATTGTTTGTGCATCACAAGGTTAAGTATAATGAATACGAGACTTGTTAATCATGTATTAAATGAGTTTAAAGTAATAATATGACTATATATAAGCATTGGAAGATGGGCCAATGTTAGTGAGCCAAGCTAGCACCTCTTTGACTTTTCCAAAGTTGATATATATAGGTCTTAGGCCGTCTTTATCTTCATTTTTCCATAGAACACGACCAGAGAACATCCATAAAAATATTCATAAGCTCTCCTCTAGGTTATCAATTAAGATTAACATCCCGGGTACGAAATCAAGAAGCGATAACATTAAACTGATCCCTACAACGTAAGTATCGCTACACTGCCTCTCTTTTTCATTGTGGTTAGAGTTTTGGAAGGTACTTCATAGTTAAGAAAATTGTCTACTTTCTGTATTTAGAACTTACAGGACGGTGATCGAAAGCTATGAGTTCAATTTAATTTACTTTTAGTGAATTGTTTGGTAGTCCACTCTTGTTGGCCTAATGTGCTTCAGATTTATGAAGTTTCGAAGGATAAAAGGGCGTGCATAAATGCCGCATATGGTAGGGTAGAAGGCTAGCCGCTCGTCATTGCAATTTCAGGCTAATTGATAACTTATTGATTGGGTGTGTTGTGGTATATCTAGGGCTTTTGTTGTATTGATGGTTCCAAATTGTAGTTGGGTTGTTTTTGAGTTGTTGATTGTTTTGTGTTTTTAAATCAACTATAGTAGGCTCGAGGGAGCGGTAAAAACAAGGAAAATGCTGCCCGTTTTATATTAGAATCGAGTTATCGTTTGAGATATGTGATATACTAGCTCCATCTAAGTTGCACATGCATTTTCTTCTTATCGAATTGGCGCACTAGTTGTCGTAAACTTTTTATTGAGTTGCATTTACGACTTGAGGTATGTTAAGGTTATCCATTCATTCCTTTTGGCATGATCTATATGGTACAACAAAACGAGCAAGCACGCAACTTTCAATAATGATTCAATTCTTGGAAGTACTAGGGTTGCCTATGTTCTTGATTCCCCATATGTCCTTCTATCATATTGTATGTTGACGGGTCTCATTACATACCGAGAGATCTTATTGACATACTTGATTATGCATTGCATTTATTTATAGATGTATATTGACCCATGACCAGATAACATTATATATGTGTATAGTATATGTATACGGGGTGTGGGGAAAGCTTATGGTTTTATATACGCATTACCGCCTTATCAGTTGGCATAGGTTGATGATTTCTCCCACTGAGGCCCAGATGATATGATGGGTAGCCCTTAGAGGCTTGATGTTGTTATGTACCCATATACTTATGCATGATATGACATTTATATGCATATGCATGACATTATAAATGTTTTGTGATTCACAGAGTTATTCAGACATACATGTTGAGTTCTTTACTCCATGTTTCTTTCATGTTTTTTATATATTGATTTTTATGCCTTACATACTCGATAAAATATTTGTATTGGCGCCCCTATTTCCTGGGGGCCTGCGTTTCATGCCCGCAGGACGGGCTGGCGGTCCCCTATCATAGGATCCTTTCTCAGCGAGAGTTGGTGTGCTTTATTTTATCTGGAGCTGCTATTGGTTTTTGATACGACACTTTTGTATACATATGGGTATGACGGGTCCCATTTCTGTCCTTTGTACAGTTGTACACTCTGTTAGAGGTCTGTAGACAATCATGTATAGTCGGACAATATGTGGCCTTGTCGGTTCACCCTACCGTATTTTGTATATATATATATATATATCTTTTGGGAATGTTTCCCGTGCATGTTATGCACATGAATCAGTAGTTTATTGCAAGACATTACGCATGACCTACACCTATTTCATGTTTATATCTTAGAGGTATGCTTAGGGGTGTTCGATAGGTAGAACTCAGACAATCGCACAGCCCATCGGTTTGGGTCGTGACATAAGTATCTTGCCCAACTTTATGTGGAGGAAACTACCCCTTAGGATTTGGGATGAGCGGGTACACGAGTTATATGTGGCATTTAACCAGTTTAGGCTACTTAGAGTCTTCGCATACTTTATTTGAATTGTCATACCATGTCTTAAAATCTCATAGTCAATGTACTCTTACTTGTCTTAGTAAATCCTTACATGCGTTAAATGAGTTTGTTAACACTTGTTCTTGCTTGATATTTTTCTCCTATGCTTTAGTTGAAGTTGTTGACTCTTTCATTCTTACATGTTATCTCTTCCATTGTGGATTTATCATTATTTGAAATCATTGTTATATGGTGTCTTTTCTATTATTTACTTATCCTTATTTGAAGTAATTGTTACATGTTATCTTTTCCATTGTAGATTATCCATATTTGAAGTTATCATTACATGATATCTCTTCCGTATTGAGTTATTTTTATTTAATATCCCGATTACAGAGTATCTCTCTCATTATTGAGTTATAGGTGTTTAAGTTGTGAAAGTCGTTATGACATTGGGATGAAGTTGTTACTTCTTAAGATATCCTTCTTTGTAATTACTCAGCCAGCCATTTTGAGTATTTTATCCATGTTTCGCTATTTATTGTCTCGTCTATGTTATACTATGGTTATGTGACTTGACGAAGTGGTTGGTTTGGTTTTGGATGAGTTTCGGAGTGCATTGGGACACTTAGTCCCATAGTTGGAAGCTTAAGATAAAAGAGTTGACCGGATTTAGAATTTTGTGTAGACGACTCCGAAATGGAGTTATGATGGTTCCAAAAGCTTTGTCTTGTGATTTTAGACTTAGGAGCATGTAAGTATATTGATTTGGAGTTCTGTAGGTCAGTTTGGCTCGAATTAGCGAAATGTTGGTAAGTTGAAGGTTTGGAAGATTGAGAAGTTTGACTGAGAGTTGATTTTATTGATATCGAGGTCAGATTCCAATTCCGAAAGGGATAATAGGCACGTGTGTCATTTATGACTTGTATGAAAAATATGAGTTCAATTGGAGTTGGTTTTGTATGAATTGACGTTAGTTTAGAAAGTTGAAAGTTCATGGATTCAATAGGTTTGAATTGGGTTGTGATTTGTTGATTTGATGTTGTTTTATGTGATTTTAGGCCTCGAATAAGCTCGTTATGTGCTTTGAAACTTGATGGTATCTTTGGAGGGGGTCTCCAGCGCCGCGGATGTGATTGAAAATTAATCTGGAACCATTTGAGACTTTGAAGAAATTCTGCCCCAGTTAAGGATCTGGTGCAATCACACATTATGCATCTTGGGTGGCAGGTGCAGCGCCCCAGATGCGGCATGTGAGCCACATAAACAATTTTGGGCTAGGTGAGTTGTGACTGCATGTCTGGTTCTTCCTCCGCAGAACTGAATGCACAAAAGCGCCCCCTTTTGGCAAAAGCACAAGCACATAAATGCACTGTGGTCCGCTAAGGAGCTTGGACCTGGCTTAAGTGAAAGCACACATGTGATAGATTTTTCGCAGGTGCGAAGCAACAATAGAAGTTGTTTGTCCACAGACGCAAAATCATTAGGCATAAAAGGGGCAGATCAATGTTTGTTCCCTTGTTTTTATCTTTTGAGTTACAGACCTTTGTTTTGGGCGATTTTGGGTGAGATTAGAAGAGTTGATCATGGTAAGTAATTTTAACTCAGATTTGACTATTATACATGCATCCATCATTTATTTTATTATTTAATTAGTGTTTTGAGTTGGAAAATTGGGGTTAAGCTATAATTTGAGGATTTGAAGGTTGATTTGAGGTCAAAATTGAATAATTTTAGTATGGCTGGACTCGTTCTTGATTGGGTGTTCAGATTTTTTTTATTTTTGCTCAGGTTGAGTTATTGGTGTTTAAGTTGTAAAAGTCGTGATGACTTTTAGGAAAAGTTGATAATGTTAAAATACCATTATGTTTGAGCTATTTAATTTCAGTTTGCTATTATTGTGACTCTTGTACACATTGTGGTTGAGAGATTGGTTGTTCGATGTGGAAAAATTGATATTGTTGATTCTTTTTGCAAGTTATGGCATTTGGGTAGTTGAGGTGCGAGCTATGATAGGTTGTTCTATTGATACGCATGTGGTGGTATAAGGCTAAGGGTTGATGCGCATGTAGTGGGATAAGGTGGGTTTGATACGCGTGGTTCTAGCAGGGAAACTACTTGAAGCCACATTGTGTGACAAAGTGGGATAAAACACATGTAACAATTTCGGGAAAAATGATTTTCAAAACTAAATGTAAGGCTCCCGCGATGATATAATGAAAGATTGTGATTGTGATTGTGACATGAGATATAAGGCGGTACATCGGATGTGCTTCTTATTTTTATCTTTCATTTACATCAATTACTATGTGTTCCTCCCTTGTTGCCTTTATTGCGTTAAATTCAGTTGTAGCTTATTGTGTTGTTTTTCTTTACTGATTCATCTCCTTGTTTCCATAAGTATATTGTACTACACTTGTTAAAATTCTTTTATTATTCTAATAGGTGTCTTGGCCTAACCTCGCCAGTACTATACCGAGGTTAGGCTTGATACTTACTGGGTACCATTGTTGTGAACTCATACTACGCTTATGCATATCTTTTGTGCAGATCGAGGCTCCTCGTACGACACTAGGTACCAATGAGTTGAGCTTTCAGATTGTAGACTTCAAGGTATACCTACCTGCGATCGCAAGCATTGGAGTCAACATCTGTCCTTTTATTATATTCATACTCTTTCTCTAGACAGTGATGTATTACAGATGTTTCAGTATACTCGTGTAGAGCTTATGACTCATCCTCACTAGATTTTGGGAGTTATTGTCAGCGCTATTGTTGAGTTTTATTTTACTATCTAGATTGTTTAATTTGAAGTTATATTGTCATTTCCATTAGTTCATCATGTATGTTAGGCTTATCTAGTCTTAGAGAGTAGGTCCCATCACGACATCCTACAGTGGGATATTGGGGTCATGACAAGTTGGTATCAGAGCTTTAGGTTCATTGGTGTTACGTGTCATAAGCAGGTTTAGTAAAGTCTTGCGGATCGGTATGGAGACGTCTGTACTTATCTTTGAGAGGCTATGGAACATTTAGGAAAACTTGACTTCTTTGTTTCCTTAACGAGCGAATTTGTTGACTTCAAAATTCTAAATATTTGTCTTTCTATTCTCTCACTGATGGTGAGGACATGCAGTGTTGGATCGGACAATCAAACACTTGTGCCCCCTACTAGAGTTGCGAGAGGCCGAGGCATTGGAAGAGGACGATGAGGGACATGCGGTGCAGTTAGAGCACCTTCCTGAGTTACGACTGAGGAGACACCAGTAGCTCAAGTTGGGGGCAGGAACCTGAGGCGCGTATTGACATCCTTGCACTTGAGAAGAAGCTCGCATAGTCCTTGAGCTTGTTTGGTAATCTAGCCCAGGAGGAGTTCATTCCACTTGCACCATCCACATCTTAGGCTGGAGGAGAAGCTCAAGCTCTCGCGGCCTGTGCCCCGGAGCAGCGGGTCAATGTTGATTAGGTCCCATAGGTTATACCGGTATATCATGTTGTTCCGGTTCAACTCGAGGTTAGGGAAGTAATACTTGAGGAAGAGAAACTTATACATGAGAGGCACAAGAAACATCATCCTCCTACTTTTACCGGGCTAGCTATAGAGGATGCACAGGGTTGTCAAGAGATATCCCATCATATTCTGCACACCATGGGTATCAGTAGTGGTGGGCTTAGAAAGAGGGTAGAAGCCGATGCAACTTCACTCGCATGGGCTCAGTTCTTAGAGATGTTCTCTAGAGAGTTTGTTCCTAGAGGATTCGGAATGAATGGCACGCTGATTTTGAGTAGCTGCACCAGGTAACTGTGAAAGTGTTAGAGTATGCTATCATATTCAGTGGGTTGTCCAGACACGCACCTTACTTGGTTTCCACAATCAGGGAACGAGTCTGTCAATTCATCGAGAGGATCAACTATAGTATTAGATTCAGCAAGGCTCGAGAGTTAGAGATAAATACTCCATATCAGAAGGTTGTAGAGATCGTATAGAGGTTGGAGGGTGATTGAGTCCGTGGAGAGAGGACAGGGAGGCCAAGAGGCCTTGAGATTCTGGCGAATATAGTTGCAACCTACCATGGTAGGGTTTATCTGAGCCGTCTAGTTCATTCAGCACTTGCAGCTTCTAGTGTTACTCCAGCTACTTCCCCAGGTCTTAGGTTGCCTATTATGCACCGCCACTATCTAGTTCTTTTTCTACACGGGGTGCTCTCAGTGGTCACTCTTACCGACCAGGCCCAAGCCATTTTCAGCAGCCATGCCCATCGAGATCTTGATTTGAGCGTGGTGATAAGAGACATATGGTAAGGGAATTTGCCAGACTCATGAGGGGTGAACCTCAACGAATTACCCAGACTCGACGTATTCCACCGGGTCCACAGACTTCTCAGGCTGTAGTTGCGGCTCCAATTACCACTCCACCTGCACCACCAGCTGGGGGAGGTCACGTGGGTTGGGGTTGTCATAGAGGGGGAGTGAAGGCCAGATGCTAAGCTTTTCATGGTGAGAAGAAGGCCATTGCAATAGACTTATTTGGTCTAGGCTCCACTTACTCATATGTATTATCTTACTTTGCTCCGTATTTGGGTATATCTCATGAGTCTTTGAGTTCTTTTGTGTATGTTTCCACGTATGTGGGAAATTCTATAGTTGTGGACCGTGTGTATCGGTCACGTTTAGTTTTTATTGGTGGATTTGAGACAAGAGTTGATCTATTATTGCTCACTATGGTAGATTTTCATGTTATCTTGGGCCTGGACTGGTTGTCGCCCTATCATGCTATTCTTCATTGTCACGCCAAGACAATGACATTTGCTATGTTGGGTTTAACGCGGTTGGTGTGGTGGGGTACTTTGGATTATGTTCCTAGCAAGGTTGTGTCCTTCCATAAAGTACATCAGATGGTTTATAAGGGGTGTGATGCATATCTAGCCTTCGTGAGAGATGTTCGTGTCGGTACTCCTATCATTGAGCCTGTTCCGGTAGATAGAGACTTCCTAGATGTATTACCGGTAGATCTTTAGGGAATGTCGCCCGATAGAGATATCAATTTTTGTATTGACTTGTTGTCGGGCACCAACACATTTCTATTCAACCATATCGTATGGCCCCGACTGATGATATATACGGTCGGGGTATCATTAGCAGAAGATTCCATATTCGTATATTTTTAATACTTATTTTAGCACTCAGTATGGTCACTATGAGCTCCTTGTGATTTCATTTGGGCTGATGAATGCGCCAGCAACATTTACGTATTAGATGAATAGTGTATTTCAACCATATCTTGATTCATTCTTTATTGTGTTTAGTTGGGACACCTTGGTGTACTCCTGTAGTAGGGAAGATCACGAGCATCATTTGAGGATTGTGCTTCATAACTTGAGAGAAAAGAAGTCGTAAGTGAAATTCTAAAAGTGTGAATTCTGGCTTGATTCGGTGGCATTTTTGGGTCATGTGGCTCGAAGTTGTTTTTCTTCTTGAAAAAGGAGGAAACGTGATGACTCTGATCTGATGACCTCGAGATGAATCGGCCCAAGGCTGCTATCCGCCCCATCAACCGATGTACCTCTTTCACATTGTTTACCACAGTGATCTCCTCGATAGCTTTGATTTTGTCGGGGTTGATCTCGATCCCCCCGTTTGACACCATGACGACCAAAATTTTGCCCCAGCCAACTCTAAAAGCGCATTTCTCAGGGTTGAGCTTCATGTTTTATCTTCGTAGGATATCAAACGTTACCTGAAAATGAGTGAAATGGTCCTCTACGTGCAGGGACTTAACTACTTAACTAACATGTCATCAATGTAAACATCCATAGACTTGCCTATTTGATGTTCGAACATCTTATTAACCAAGCGTTGGTACGTAGCTCATGCATTTTTTGGCCCTCCTCCGAGTTCATTTGAATTTTATTGTAACCGGAGTAAGCGTCGAGAAAAAGAAGGGTCTCGTGGCCAGCCGTAGCATCGATTATGCGGTCGATGTTTGGCAATGGGAAAAAATATTTAAGGCACACTTTGTTCAAAGCTTTGTAATCTACACACATTCTCAGTTTATTTTCCTATTGGGGGACTACTACTACTACATTATCTAGCCATTCGGGGTATTTTACTTCCCTAGTGGATCCTATTTTAAGAAGCTTAGTTACCTCATCTTTGATGAATATGCTTTACCTCAGGTTGAGGCCTCCATTTTTGCTTCACCGGTTTGAACCTGGGATCGCCACTTAGTCGATGGGTGGTTACCTTCGGTGGGATCCCTTTCATATCTAAATGGGACCAAGCGAATCAATCAATCTTATTAATATGTAATTGAATAAGTTTTCCTAAGTTCGTGGGTTAGTCCCGTCCTCCTGTATACCTTTCATTATGGGAGATGTTAGATTAATGCTGCCTACTCGAATTCTTCGATAGTGGACTTCGTTGCATTCGATTCCTCTGGGGCAACAAAGGCTCATGGAGTGAGGAAGTCTTCTTCTCTGTCCTCAACAACCTGTTCATCAATCTTCTGTCCCTCGGAACCAATCGAGAGTATGTGTTGTGATTTCTATTTTTTTACTTGTTCACCATTTGATTTCTCCGAGGTAGATGCAGATGATACCGGTGCCAAGTCATGCATTACAGTTATCTCTTTGGCTGCATGCTGCTCCACATACCATTTCTTTCCATCTTTTGTTGAAAACTTCATAATTTCATAAAGGGTTGATGGTACTGCTCTCATGCTATATTTCCATGGCCTTCAAAGCATGGCGTTGTACCTCATGTCACCTTCGATGACATGAAATTTTGTGGCTTGTATGGTTCTGGCCACATTGACTGGGAGGATGATTTGACCCTTCGTTGTTTCACTTACTATGTTGAACCCATTCAGGACTCGAGAGGCGAGTATCATTGGTCGACCAGCCCGAGCTGCTACAAGACCCTCAACCTGCTTGTGTTGGCCGAACTACCTGGTTCCAGGAGCACACGTTTAACTTGAACTTTACCTTAAAGGAAAGAAGTTACTAGTGCATCATTATGAGGCTGAGATGAGGCTGAGATGTCTTCTTCGCTGAATGTGAGGGTATCCCTAGGAATGTAGTCCCGAGATTGCTTATCCCTTGTGATTGATACTTTTGTTCGTTTTAATATGGGTCCCTGTGGGACATCTATTCCTCCGATGATCATATGAATGACATGCTGCGACTCCTCTTGCTCATTCTTCCCATTTGCATCTCTCTCTCGAAAATTGTTCTTGGCCCGGTCGCTGAGGAACTCTCGAAGGTGCCCTTCGTTGAACAAACGAGCTACCTCCTCTCTAAGCTATTTTCAATCCTCGATCCTATGACTATGAGTGCCATGGTATTTTCTTATTAAGTTGGGGTTCCTCTGGAAGGATATGATTGTATAGGTTTAGGCCACCTGGTATCTATGATCTTGCCTATTGCTGATACGATGTCTGAGGCATCGATGTTAAAATTGTACTCTAACAATCGGGGTGCCTCCAACGGTCCCGTATGCCTGTCGAACCCGATTTTGCTCATGTGTCCCCGAGAACTTTGGCCTCGATCCTCCCTTTGATCATTTCGAAGTATATTACGTCTTGAACCATTTCTTCGGTTTTCGACATAGGGTTGATATCTTTCCTTGTTCGGTCTCGCCTCTCTTTTTGAGTTCCTTGATTCTTTTGCTAATAGCCTGCTAGGATATACTGAGCCCGAGGGGGTTGGTTGTTCTCAACCCTGATTTTCGATTGATACATGTTGTGCCGCCTAATTTACGGCGGGATACTCGATCAAATTTTACTTCAGCTGCTTCGAAGTTATCGAGGTTCGTTCATTCAATCCATGAGTGAAGTCTTGTACTACCCAGTCATCGAAAAGCGGTGGTAATTCCATTCGCTCCATCTGGAAAAGGGATACGAAATCCCTTAGCATCTCGTTCTCTCTTTG
This sequence comes from Nicotiana paniculata, assembly GCA_005239505.1. Classification (NCBI taxonomy): domain Eukaryota; kingdom Viridiplantae; phylum Streptophyta; class Magnoliopsida; order Solanales; family Solanaceae; genus Nicotiana; species Nicotiana paniculata. Next base: position 34,903 of record ML357424.1, on the reverse strand, counting down.
TTTGATTTGGGACACATCGAACTTCCTTGTAGAAAGTTTTATGGCACCAGTATGTGCCTTTACAAATGAGTCTGCCCACATGGAAAACAAATATATTAAATTGGGGGGTAGGTTATGATACCACATCATGGCCCCCTTGGATAAGGTGTCTCCAAATTTCTTCAACATGACAGACACGATCTCGCCGTCCTTTAAATCATTTCCTTTTATACCACAAGTATACGTGGAAATATTCTCATTGGGATCTGTGGTCTCATTGTAGTTTGGGATTTCAAGAATCCTGATCTTCTTCGGAATGGGTTTCGGAGCCGCCCTTGGTGGGAATGGCTTCTGCACGAACTTCCTTCAATTCACTCCCTTCAAAATCTGGGGTGCTCCCGGTATTTGGTCGACTCTCGAATTGTTGGTTTATACTTTCTTGTCGTTATCCTCTATCTTCTTTTCTCCTCACTCGACCCTTTTAGTGAGTTCCTTGAGCATCCTCATGATGGTGGGGTCAGTTCGTGACCCATTATTGCTTGATCTTTCAGGTGCTGGCTCAACTCGGGGGGCTATTTCTGGTCCGACCGTGCTCGGAGTCTTTTGCTGACTCTGCAATTGAGCGATAGCAATTTGTTGTGCTTGCAACATTTCAAATATTTCTCGTAGACTAACTTCTCTTTCTTCTTGAGCCTGTGTACCATGTGCGTAAGGTTGGTCCCCTCCGTGTATACTTCCTTCAATATCAGTACCCAAATCAACGTGCAAAGCAATATGTGAACCTATATCAACAGGGTTTGGTGCAGGTTCTACCCTAGGGTTTAGCGGTGGTACGCCGACCCTTGGATCTGTTGCATTGTTTTCTCCTTGGAAACCAAGACCGTTGTTTACAGGTGCGTTTGCCGAGTTAGACATGTTTTAACCTGAAACCAAAGAATATTTGGAGAAGAAAAAGTGTGAAGAATAACTTGTGTTATCAGAAAACTAACACCAAAAAGATCACAATTATCTTTAGCCCCACGGTGAGCGCCAAACTGTTTACCAAAAAAATTATTTCAACAATTATACTTGATTTGTGGTTCTAAAAATATGAGATTTATTTCAATGCTAGTAAATAATCAAGAAATGATAAGCATAAATGAGGAGAATGTGATAGCCAAGTGTTAGGACCCCAAATCTACACTGGCCGTGATGGCGCCTATCGTGGAAATAGGCTAGCCAATTTACTGAACATAAAACCAGGAACTTTCCATTTAAATAAGTAACGCAATTTATCATAAATCTGTTACATCCCGTGAGTTTGAGCATCAAATTTCTTAACACTGGATTTATTATATGCATTTTTTTAACGTTGATGTATTTTTAAAGGAGTTAATATAAAAATGTAATTTATCATGTGAAGTAAATGTTGAGTGTTTTGAGATTATAATTGAATAAGAAATGTTAGTTACAAGTTGGATTGACAGACTATAGATTTTAAGGCAATACTTAAGAAACTTGACTTCATTTCCTTGTTTGAAATTTTTTAAATGGTAGGTTTCCTCTTAGAGCGTCTCACTTGTTTGGGAGTGTGAAATGTACATAACAAATATTATTCCTTTTTGTACTTTGAAACAGCTCAAAAATTTTAGGGAAATATGTTTGCTTCCTTATTAGCTTATACTATTGTTTTTAGCTACAGTGTCACGACCAGAAATCCTAAGCCAGTCATGATTGCGCCGCGCCTATCATGGAACTAGGCTAGCCAATCATTATTGACTATCATAATATTTCATAATTTCCCAAAATTAGCAGATTTTAAAACAGCAAAATGAGATGAACAATTTATACACTTCCCCAAAACCTGAGTCAACTGTCATAAGCATCTAACACTGTAAATAAAATGTACAATGAGGTGACTTTCTACTACAAAAGGCTGAAGTACAAATGACAAAAGCTATGAACCGAGGAAAGGAAATGAGGTGAGGTGGGGATGATGAGTAGCCACCTTGATCCTCGAACAACTCCAAGCATGTCCGGAAATCAACTAGTGAGATTGTCCGGTACCTGGATTTGTACACAGAGGTGAAGGGAGTAACGTGAGTACGCCAACTCAGTAAGTAATCAAAGTAACTAAAAACTTGAGTGTAGTGACGAGCATTTAAAAATCATGTAAATCCTTATATTGAGTAACAATGGAAATAAATATATCAAGTCGGGAATCTACCTTCCGAATATTTCGTAAAACTCCAGTTTCCATTTAAAATCTCGTATAAAAACATTTATCATCAGAGGCTCAGTGTAAAGAAGAGTGAAAACAACATTTTCATAAAATATATGCCCCTCGAGCACAATATCACTCACAAATAAAACCTCTCGGGCAAGCCTCTCAGTCACTCGTGACTCCACTATCAGTATCTCATGCTCACACTAAACACTCGTAGTCAGCAAGTACTATGAATACACACGACCTCTGCTGCTGGCAGCCCGATCCAACATATATATGTCTATACTGCTGCGGCGTGCAACCCGATCCTTATAACATACGCTGCGGCGTGTAGCCCGACCTATATAATAGTCGTTTACTCCCATTGGGGGTGTACATACTCCAGATGGGATCTTACAGCCGAAGCGCTATATTTGATGCGACGTGCAGCCCGATCCAATATGTATATTGTTGCGGTTTGCAAGCCGATCCATATATAACATATATTGTTGCGGCGTGCAGCCCGACCCATATAAAATCTATATTGATGCGGCGTGCATCCCGATCCATCTGTAATATATAACATATATATTGCTGCGGTGTGCAGCCCGATCGATAACTATCCTCATATACTCGGCTCTCGGCCTAGACATATATATTTTTGTGGCGTGCAGCCTGATCCATAACTATCCTCACATACTTGGCTCTCGGCCTGACTCAGTCATCCTCAAAAGCCACTCGGGAAATTAATCTCAACTAACGGGACTCATCCCAAAATACTTCTCAGAGTTCCAAAGCAGTGTGATAACAGTGAAAATAACAACAAGTGGTAAATATGACTGAATTCACAGATGTTCTATCAGGATAGTGGTAGAATAGTGTAAAAATACCCCTGAGGGTCTAAACAGATCGGCACGAGGCCCCATACATGACTCACAACCCACAAACAAGTATAAATTTCTAAAATATAGGATATCGCGAGGTTTCAAATTGAATATGCGGCTTAATTGTCGCTACGGGACAGACCAAGTCGCATCGCTATCGGTGCACCCCCCCACACTCTTCACCTAGCATGTGTGTCACCTCATTTACCAAAACAATATCAAATACCGGGGTTTCATACCCTCAGGTTTAGAGCTACAATTGTTACATACCTCAAAACATCCCAAAAACTACTCCGCAATGCTCTTGCCCCCTCGAATTGCCTCCCAGATGCACCGAATCTAACCAAAACCATATTAATATCATCAATATACGCTAACGGAACAAAACCCAATCGAAAGATATATATTTTAAGCACAATTCCCGAAATTGGCAAAACCCGAGCCCTCGGCCCACATCTCAGAATTTGATAAAAATGACAAAACTAGAATCCTCAATCCCCTACGAGTCTACCCATACCAAATTTAGCAAAATTCGACCTCTATTGCCCACTCAAATCACCAAAAGAAATTTCCAAATTTTACTCCCATTTTCCAAATTTTCTACTTTAATTCCTCAATTTGCATGGTGAAAATCAAGACAAATTCATGAAATTGAACCAAAAAAGATTGAAGAACACTTACCACAAGAATATCACTGAAAATCTCATCAAAAATCTCCTGTCCCCGAGCTCTATAATGGAAAAACAAGCTACGGCCAAGAATCCCCGAAATTAGAACTTAAAAAATGTCTGCCCAAGCCTCTTTCTTCACTGCGATCGCGGAAGCTCCCACACGATCGCGAAGAACAAATCGGCTGCCCCCATCAAATTACGCTACGCGATCGCAGACATACACACATGATCGTGATTCACCAAGACATAAACCGTCGCGATCGCGAACTACTCTACACGATCGCGAAGAACAACGACTCAGCCCCCTCACGTGCCCTTCAACTCTACGCGAACGCGAACAACACCACGCGATCGCTGCACAACAACCTCACACTCACACGATCGTGACCTCCACCACGCGATCGAATATAATAAGAATCCTTCCATCCCTAGATAGGACTACGTGATCGCAAACATCATCCCGCGATTGTGTAGAAGGAAACCATAAACTCACGCCAGCAAAAAATCTGCCAAGTTTTAAGCCAAGAGGTGGTCCGTTAACCACCCGAAACACACCCTAGGCCCTCGGGACCTCAACCAAACATACCAACATATTCCATAATCTCATTCAAACTTAGTCGAACCTTCGAAACACCAAAAACAACGCAAGGGCACCAAAATCAGATCAAATTCAAGCCTATGAATTTTGAAACTTCTAAATTCCGCCAATGATGCCGAAACCAACCAAAACATGTCTGAATGACCTGAAAATTTGCAGACATATCCAAGATAACATTTCGAACCTGCTCCATTTGTCGGAAGTCCATTCCGACCCTGGTAGCCTATTTTCCCCTACCGACCGAAAATCGCCAAAAACTAACTTTCGCCGAATCAAGCCTAATTCTACACCGGACATCAAAACATCATTCCGAACACACACCTAAGTCCCAAATCACCTAACAAAGCTATCCGAGCCATAAAATCTACATTTCGAGGTCGTTTACCAATAAATCAACTCCTAGTTGACATTTTTAACTACTAAGCTAATTTAATAGACTAAGTGTCCCTATTCTCACCATGACAGCTCCAAACCTGAACCAACCGACCCAACACAACATAAATAGGCTAAGCAACATATGATAAATCCGAAACAGGGGAAACGGGGCTAATCTCAATGAACGACTGGCCGGGTCGTTACATCTTCCCCCTCTTAACCAAATGTTCATCCTCGAACGGGTCTAGAAACATACCTGGAGTCTAGAATAAGTGAGGATACTTGATCCGCATCTCCCGCTCGGTCTCCCATGTGGTATCCTCCACCGGCTGTCCTCTACACTGAACCTTTACTGAAGTTATATCCTTAGACCTCAGCTTTCTGACGTGACGACCCAAAATAGCCACTAGTTGTACCTCATATGACATATCACCCTCGAGCTGAACCGTGCTGAAGTCGAAAACATGAGACGGGTCACCAACATACTTCCGTAGCATCGAAACATGGAACACCTGATGAATACTCGATAAGCTGGGAGGCATGAAAAGCCTATAAGCCACCTCCCCAATCCTATGAAGAACCTCAAAAGGCCCAATAAACCTAGGACACAGCTTTCCCCCTCTTCCTGAACCTCATAACACCCTTCATGGGTTACACTTTCAGCAGAATCTTCTCCCCTACCATGAAATACACATCTCGGACCTTCCGGTCCGCATAACTCTTCTGCCTCAACTGTGCCTACGAAGCCGCTCCTGAATCAACTCTACCTTACCCAACGCATCCTGAACCAAGTCTGTGACTAATAGCCTAGCCTCACATGGCTCGAACCAACCAACCGGATATCTGCACCTCCTACCATATAAAGCCTCATACGAAACTATCTGGATACTCTTCTGATAACTATTATTATATGCAAACTCGACGAGTGGCAGAAACTAGTCCCATGAACCCCCAAAATCAATGACACAGGCCCACAACATGTCCTCTAAAATCTGAATAGTACGCTCCGACTACCCATCGGTTTGAGGATGAAACGATGTGCTCAACTCAACTTGAGTACTTAACTCCCTCTGCACGACCCTCCAAAATTGAGATGTAAAGCGAGTACCTCTGTCACAAATGATGGAAACTAGAACCCCATGCAATCGGACAATCTCCCTGATATAAATCTTTGCTAACCTCTCCGAAGAATAAGTAGTACCAACGGGAATGAAGTGCGCGGACTTGGTCAGTCGATCCACAATAACCCATATAGCATTAAACCTCGTCGAAGTCCGTGGAAGCCCAACTACGAAGTCCATGGTGATTCGCTCCCACTCCACTCCGAAATATCTAATCTCTGAACCAATCCACATAGCCTTTGGTGGTCAGACTTTACCTGTTAACACTTGAGACACCGACCCACCAACTCAACAATATCTCTCTTCATCCGTCTCCACCAATAATACCGCAAACTATGGGTCGTAGCTAGAATCAAATCTTGAAGTCCATCCACATTAGGCACGCAAATCTGGACCTGCATCCTCATTTACCCCATCATTACCAATAAACACATCCCTGACATCACCGCGACGGACCCTGTCCTGAAGAACGAGCAAGTGTGGATCATCATACTGGCATGCTCTAATCTTATCATAAAGAGAAGACTTGGAGGCTACACAAGCCAATACCCCCGGGGGATCTGATAGATCCAATCTCACCAACTTACCCGCTACAGCCTGAACATCTAGCGCTAAAGTTAGCTCTGTTACTGGAAGGTAGGCTAGACTCCCCAAACTCTCCGCTCTGTGACTCAGGCCATCGGCCTTCCCCGGATGATATAAAATAGTGAGGTCATAATCCTTGAGAAGCTCAAACCATCTCCTCTGACGCAAATTCACATCCTTCTGCTTAAGCAAATGCTGCAAACTACGGTGATCTATCAAAATCTCACAATGCACTCCATAAAAATAATGACGCCAAATCTTCAAGGCGTGGACAATAGGTTCTAGCTCAAGATCGTGCACTGGACAATGTTTCTTGTGCACCTTCAATTGTCTGGACGCGTAGGCAATCACCCTACCGTAGTGTATCATAACCGCTCCAAGGCCAACTCTCGACGCATCACAGTAAACTATATAAGAACCTGAACTTGTAGGCAAAACCAACATCGGAGCTCTAGTCAAAGCTGACTTGAGCTTATGAAATCTCTCCTCACACTCCTCAGTACACCTAAATTGAGCACCCTTTTGGGTCAGTCTGGTCATAGGTGCTACAATAGATGAAAATCCCTCTACAAATCCGCGATAATACCCTGCCAAACCAAGGAAACTGCGAATCCCGGTAGCTGATGCGGTCTAGTCCAGATCTACACCGCCTCTACCTTTTTCGGATCAATCTGAATACCCTCATTGGACATCACGTGCCACAAGAACTCTACTGAATCAAGCCAGAACTCACACTTCAAAAATTTTGCATACAATCTCTTCTCTCTCAAGGTTTGAAACACAATTCTCAAATGCTGCTCATGATCCTCCCGAGATCAGGAATACACCAAGATATCGTATATAAACAGGATGACAAAAGAATCCAGATAAGGCCATAATACACTGTGCATCAAGTGCATAAAGGCTGTTGGGGCATTGGTCAGCCCGAATGACAAAGCCAAAAACTCATAATGACCATATCTAGTATTGAAAGCAGTCTTTGGAATGTCTGGCCCCTAAATCATCAACTGATGATAGCCGGAACACAAGTCAATCTTGGAAAATACCCTAGCACCCTACAATTGATCAACCAAGTCATCTAGACGAGGCAAGGGATACTAGTTCTTCACCGTAACCTTTTTCAGCTACCGATAATCAATATATACCCATAGAGCCATCCTTCTTCTTTACAAACAACATCGGTGCACCTCAAGGTGACACACTCGGCCGAATGAAACCCTTATCTAGGAGTTCCTGAAGTTGCTCCCGTAGTTAGTTTAGCTCCGCTTGTGCCATAAGATAAGGTGGAATAGAAATAGACTAAGTGCCTGGCACCAGGTCAATACCAAAATCAATGTTCCTATCAGGTAGCATGCCTGGCAGGTCTGCAGGAAACACGTCCAGAAAGTAACAGACCACAAGAACCGAATCAATAGCGGGAGTCTCACCACTGACATCCCTCACAAAATATAGATACGATAAACACCCCTTCTCAACAATACGCTGAGCCTTCAGGTAGGAAATCACCCTGCTAGGAACATACTCAGAAGAACCTCTCCACTCAACCCGTGGACATCCTGGCATAGCTAAGGTCATAGTCTTAGCATGACAAACAAGAACATCATGACACATAGATAACCAATCCATGCCCAATAAGACGTCAAAATCGACCATGCTGGGTAATAGTAGGTCCATTCGGGTCTCCAGACCCCCAATAGATACCACATACGACCGATACACACGGTCCACAATAATAGTATCACCCACCGGAGTCGAATCATGGACAGATGTAACTAAAGACTCACGGGGCATATCAAGAAAATGGGAAAAATATGATGAACCATAGGAATATGTAGAACCAGGGTCAAATAAAGCCTCAACATCTCGAGGACAGACTGAGACAATACATGCGATCACTACATTTGAGGCCATAGCATCTGGCCTAGCTCGAAACGCATACATATGATCCTGACCTTCACCTGCTTGACCTCCCCCTCTGGGGCGGCCTTTAGCTGACTGACTACCACCCCTGGCTGCCTGGGTAGGTGGTGAAATAACTGGCGCTGAAGTCGAAGGCTGGCTCCTCAGCTTGGATGGGCCTACAAGAAGATGAGGACACTGCCTCCTCATATGCCTAAACTCTCCACACTCATAACAACTCCCTGGAGCTGGAGACAGGGACTGAAAAGAACCCCTGGCACCAGAATGGCCACTAGGAGAACCATGCATAGAGGATCCCTGATCTTATTGTGCTCGAACTGCACTCTGGGCTGGAAGGGCACCGAATGAAGAACGGCCTGACTGAGAACTACGGGGACCATGCCCCGAATATGCACCACTATGGGCTGGGCGGCCTGACCAAGGAGGCCAGAACGAACGACCTCTACCATGCTGAATCTGCCCCTTGGAAGGAGCACCACTAGAAACACCCAATCCACGAGGCCTCTTGACCTCCCTCTCTACCTGCTCCCGGCGGCGAACCGACTCAATATCTCGAGCAATATCAACAACATGCTCGAAGGTAGCACCTGACACTCTCTCCCGAATCATGAAAAGGCGGAGCTGGTAAGTGTGGCCATCCACAAACCTCATAATCCTCTCTCTATCAGTAGGGACCAACTCGGTGGCATAACGAGCCAACTTTTAAAATCCCATCTGATACTGCGTCACTGATAGCTCCCCCTGACGCAGCTGCTCAAAATGCCTGCGCTGCTCCTCCTTGTGAGACTGTGGTACATATTTCTCCAACAATATAGTGGAGAACTGCGGCCAGGTGTGGGGTGCTGAACCAACAGGCCCACGCCTCTCAAAAGACTCCCACCAAGTGAAATAAGCACCAGAAAACTAAAAAATAGAAAACGAGACCCGACTAGTCTACATAATCCCAACAATACGAAGCATCTTCTGGCACTTATCCAGAAAAACCTAGGCATCCTCGCCCTCAACAACACTAAATGTCGGAGGCTGAAGTATAAACCTCTCCAGCCTACGCTACTTATCCTCTGGCATAGATGGAACCACAGTCTCACAAGGAGGAGCGGAAACTGCCTGAGCAAGGGTGGTACAAACAGTCAAGATTTGAGCCGAGGTCTCCTGAAGACCCGGAATAATAGTAGGCACTGTCGGTGCCTGAGCCTTTACCGCCAGAGCATCTGCGATGGGAACCTGATCCTGATTAGTAGGGGGATCAACTGGTACTGCCTTGGCTGCTGCACGGGCTGGCCCCTTACCTCTACTATGGCCTCGATCGCGGCCTCAACCTCTCGCCATTCTAATCGGTGGCTGATCACCCTCATCGGTAGCGCGAGTCCTCACCATCTGTGAGAGAATGAAATAACAAAAGTTTAGATTTCCAGAATCAATAAAATGGCACGACAGAATTCAAAATAAATGAGATTGTTCATAAGGGTTCTACAGCCTCTTGAAGATAGGTACAAACGTCTTCGTACCGATTCGCAAGACTCTACTAACCCTGCTTATGACTGTTGAGTCCTATTTAATCTAGGATATGATACCAACTTGTCACAACCCCAAAACCTAAGTCGGCCGTTATGGCGCCTATCATGGAATTATCCTAGTCAACCATTACTGACTATCAAAATATTTCATAATTTCCCAAAATGAGCAGATTTTAAAATAGAAAAATGAGATGAACAATTTATACACTTCCCCAAAACCTGGAGTCAACATTCATGAGCATCTAAGACTGTAAATACAATGTACAATAAGAACACTTGCTACTATAAAAGCGTGAAGTACAAAAGACAAAAGCTATGAATCGAGGAAAGGAAATGAGGTGAGCTGGGGACGCTGAGCAACTACCTCGATCCTCGAACAACTCCAAGCACGTTCGGTAATCAACTAGCTAGATGGTGTGGTACCTGGATCTACACACAGAGGTATAGGGGGGTATGCGAGTATGCCAACTCAGTAAGTAATCAAAGTAACTATAAACTTGAGTGTAGTGACGATTATTTATAAATCATGTAAATCCATATAATGAGTAACAGTGGAAAGAAATGAATCAAGCCGGGAATCTACCTTCCGAATATTTCATTAAACTCCAGTTTCCATTTAAAAATATCTTATAAAAACATTAATTCAACATTTATCATTGGAGGCTCAGTATAAATAAGAGTGACAACAACAGTTTAATAAAATATAAGCCCTTCGGCACAATATCACTCACAAATAAAGCCTCTCGGGAAAGCCTCTCAGTCACTTGTGACCCCACTATCAGTATCTCATGCTCACACCAAACACTCGTACTTAGCAAGTTCCATGAATACACACGAGTGATGCGGCGGGAAGCCCGATCAAACACATATATATCTATACCGATGCGATGTGCAGCCCGATCCTTGTAACATACGTTGTGGCATTCAGCCCGATCCATATAATAGTCGACTGCGCCCACTAGGGGTGTACAGACTCCGGAGGGGCTCCTACAACCCAAGCGCTATATTTGTTGCGGCGTGCATCGCTATCCAGTATGTATATTGCTGCGGCATGCAACCCGGTCCATATATAACATATATTGCTGCGGCGTGCAGCCCGACCCAATATAATCTATGTTGCTGCCCGATCCATATATAATATAATATATATAGAGAGATATTATTGCAGCGTGCAAATTGATCCATAACTATCCTCACATACTCGGCTATCGTCCTGACTCAGTCATCCTCACAAGCCACTCGGTCAATTTGTCTCAACTCACGGGACTCAGCCAAAAATACCTCTCAGAGTTTCAAAGTAGTGTGATAACTGTAAAGACCCGTCATCTCTAACTGTCAGAACTGTAGTGTTCGTCAGAACTTTCATCTCTAAGAAAATTATATTTTGTGTTCGGTTCTGTGCAAAAGCACCCATCTTCCTCTAATTGCCTTATTGTTGTAATTTTCCAATGTGTGCTAAAACTGAACCCGCAGTTCTATTTGGGTAGTGTGCAACCCTTGAGGTAAATGAAAGTTTTGTGGAACGTATTTGTTAGGCAAGTGATTAATAGTAGTGTAGGTTGGTAATAATTAATTGAAATGAATATGTTGTATTGAGGTGATTGGGTTGTATGGGACTCATTAAAATGATCAAGTAATGTGCAAGAATGTGAATCATGTGCAAATTTGTGGTATAAGAAGAAAGAGCTATGTGTAGTTGACGAAATGATTTATATTTGCAAATTGTTAAGATAACAACATCATGTGTGTGTTATTGGGTGATTAAAACTGTGTAATGGTTCTTAGAAATGTGTTTCGGGGGCTCTCTGACAGGTAGATAGGTCTAATTGCAAAGGGAGCTCTGGTGAAATTTTATAAAATGGATTTAGTGAAAATCTTGAAGTTGCATATCAGGCTTTCAAAACCAATTGATTTCCAAAATCCTCGTTCGAGGACGAATGATTTTAAAGGGAGGGAGGATGTAAAGACCCGTAAAATTTTGTTGTTTAAAATAATGCCCGAATGAGTCCCCGAGTTGTTTTAATTGTGAAAATTTTTAAAACGAACCTAAATTGAGTAAAAAGTACCCCGGGACTGAAGGAATAAAATTTTCCAGAAAGTGGACGTTATGCGACGCACTATGTGATCGCATAACATGTATGCGGACCGCATAATGGTCGCATACCTGGAAAGATCACTGCGCCATTTGAGGTCAACTATGCGGTCCAATATGCGATCGTATTCCAGTTATGCGCACCGCATAAGATGTCGTATTGTTGCCTTTGTTTTTGCGAGGGAAGTTATGCGACACATTATGCGATCGCATAACGTGTATGCGGACCGCACAATGGTCGCATACCTGGGCAGTGTGTTTTGGATTTTTGCCCATCTTGAGGGCCATTATGCGGTCGGATCTGCGGACCTTATGTCAGGAATGTGATCGCATTCCTGACCGCATTCCTACATCGGGCTCCTATTTTTCTGACTTTAAAACCCGACCCTAGTTCATTAAAATACCCCTCCCCTTCAATTTTTAATCATTTTTTGAACAAAATTAGAGAGAGGGGAGAGAGGGTTCTTGAGAGAGAAAGCTTCATCTTTACCAATTGAATTTTCAAAGTCACTCAGGCCTGGAAGTTTCGAGTAAATATCTTCTCCTTCATTCTAATAGGTAAGGATCCCCAACCCCTTTTCATTAGTTTTCAGGTTTTAAACAAAAAGTGGACTCTTATGAATTGATTCTTGAAAATATAAGTTGGTACCTTGCATGCATGATCATTAATGTCCATAATCTAGTAAGAGGAAGTGGGCTGGGGTAAAGTTCACAAAGAAGGGGTGGTAATCTAATGGGGTCACATAGCATTCGACAAAATGCTTAAAAGAGTTCAAATTGTATGTATGATTTGCAATTCTGAGTTGAATATGTTAAATTGTGAACTAGATTGACGGTACTAGTCGGTTCGGTGATTTGTGAGTAAAAGTTAAAAAGGCATTTCGACCCCAGGTATGTATGGCTAACTTTAACCTTTGTAGAATCCTCTTGTTAGGTCCGAGTATACAGTATGTGTACCTTGTTTGGAAATATGTGAATTGATTGTTCAAATGTGGTGAGACGTAAGATTCTATTCTCTGATTGTCCTAGTTGACTGTCATGCTACCGTGCTATGTGAAGTTATGAAAAGTGTTTTGATGTGCCTATTTCATTCTGTGCAAAGCTCGTAAATGCTAAAGGGTATCGATATGAAAGGATGTGTAATGAATAAAGATTGATAATGTGCCCAAATGTGGGAATCTGTAAAATGGCTAAAAGCCGTGTGTGGAAAGTAAGGGAAAAAGGTATTGTGAAATGATGTAAATAAGTTGAATGATTATGGAAACACCGTGTACATGAATTACTACTTGATGAGAGTTATGGTGCCTTGGGCCCAAATTAATAAATTGTTGATATGAACTTGTATTCCTTGAAATGATGATTCTTGTGATGTAATTGTTTGTGGTTGTTGTTGTGAATTTAAATTGTCAGGAGGGGTTGGGTTGCAAGCCGCAACACGAACTAATAAGGTTGATGGGTTGTGGTGACAAGGGTGACCGAGGTAATAAGGATTAAATGTGATCGTTATCACTATCGAAATGAAAATCTGGGGAACTCTTGAATATGGTTATGTTGAAAGGGGAAAAGGAGAGATTGTAAAACTTGTTGATTTTGGTTGCTTCTTTCTACGTGCATTTATTGATTTGTTCTATTACTGTCTCTTGTTTGTGTATTGTTTGATTTTTTCCATGTTAATTTTCTGAGTATGTGCAAATTGGGTGTTCTAAATATGTTGAGGCATCATGCCCTACTCTCTGACTGTCTAGCTAAAATTCATGTATTTTCTATTCGGAATTGTGGGAAGGTGATTTACTTGTGAATGTTTTGCCATGTGTAAGGTTGGTTAAGTACCCTAAGGTGTCGGTATGAAATATTGGTAGCGAAGCCAAGTATGTGAATATGATTAAGTGCTAAGAGCTGTGAAATGATATGATAAATAGGAATTTGTGGTTGATTCAGTCATACTACACTGATTGTGGAAATGTCTTATTTTGACTCGTGTTTTGGGGAATGATTTGTTGTGACTTGATATCGTATGGGTGATTGGTTGTACTGAGATTGTATCCTTATGGTGAAATTCAATGTGAGTACGGTGTTGTTGGAAAGGAAAAAGGGAATCTGTGGATCTTGTGATTTTGATTGTTTCTGTTCTATGCAATGCTTGCTGATTCTATTACTGTCTCTTATCTGTGATTGCTGATCTTACTTAGAGTAATGGTTGTTCATACATACTAGTACTATTCCACAGTACTAACGTCCTTTTTACCGAGGGTGCTACATCTTTTCTATGGATGTAGGTGGTTCCATAGCAGGTAGCTCAGCTCGCCGTTAGTGGTGCCTTCTCCTCATCCTTTTCAGCTGTACTGGTGAGCCCCACTTCCTCTAGGGGCCATGTGTAGTACATGCCATCTCCTTTTGGAGTATGTTATGTATTGTAAGGTATAGTCGGGGCCTTGTTGCCGGCAAGTATTGTATATTTCCTAGTACTCTTAAAGGCTCCATAGACACAATATAGGTAGTGTACGTATGTATTTTGGGTAAGTAATGGTACATTTCGGAATCGTGATCCATGTTGGTAAATGTTGAATCTATTATGTAAGTATTTAGTATCATATGTTGGTAATGATAAAAAGTGGAAATGAATTCAAGTTGTAAGTTTATGCTTAAGTTATAAGTGGCTATTTCACGTGAATGATCTATATTGAAATCACGGGGTAACACGTGGGATAGGAAAGGCAAGTCAGATTCGCTTGACTGGGGTCACCCGGTTAAGTTCCGGTCGCGTCCCTTTATTTTGGGGCGTGACAATAACAGTGAAAATAACAACAAGTGGTAAACATGACTGAGTTCATAGATCTGTTCTATCATGATAGTGGTAGAATAGTGAAAAAATACCTCTGAGGGTCTAAACATGTCGGCACGAAGCCCAAACATGGCTCACAGCGCATAAACAAGTATAAATTTCTAAAATACAGGATATCGCAAGGTTTTCAAATTGAATACGCAGCATAATAGTCGCTACGGGACGGATCAGGTCACAATCACTATCAGTGCACGCCCCCACGCTCGTCACCTAGCATGTGCGTCACCTCATTTACCAAAACAATATCAAATATCGGGGTTTCGTATCCTCAGGTTTAGAGTTATTATCGTTACTTACCTCAAAACAGCCCAAAAGCTATTCCGCGAATGCTCTTGCCCCTCGAATTGGCTCCCAAATGCTCCGAATCTAACCAAAGCTATATTAACATCATCAATATAAGCTAACGGAACAAAACCCAATTGAAATATATAAATTTAAAGCACAATTTCCGAAATTGGCCTAACCCGAGCCCTGGGCCCACGTCTCAGAATTCGATAAAATCAAAAACCTAGAATCCTCATTCCCTTACGAGTATATCTAAGAATCCCACTAAAAGTCTCGTCCAAATTCTCCTTCCCCCGAGATCTCTAATGGAAAAACAAGTTATGGCCAAGAACCCTCGAAATTAGAACTTAAAAACTGTCTATCCATGCCTCTTTCTTCACTGCGATCGTGGAAGCTCCCACGCGATCGCGAAGAACAAATCTGCTGCCCCTAGCAAATTACGCTATGATATCGCAGACATACAAACGCGATCGCGATTCACCAGAACATAAACCCACGCGATCGCGAACCACTCTATGCGATTGCGAAGAACAACGACTCAGTCCCCTCACGCACCCTTCAACTCTATGCGAACGCGAACAACACCATGTGATCGCACTACACAACAACCTCACACTCACGCTATCGTGTCGTCCACCATGCGATTACATATAACAAGAATCCTTCCACCCCCAGCTAGGCCTACTCGATCGCAAACATTCTCCCGTGATCGCGTAGAAGGAACCAGAAACTCACACCAGCAAAACATCTGCCAAGTTTTAAGCCAATAGTTGGTCCGTTAACCACCCGAAACACACCCGAGGAAATCGGGACCTCAACAAAACATACCAACACATTCCATAACCTCATTCAAACTTATTCAAACCTTCGAAACACCAAAAACAACACAAGAACACCAAAATCACATCAAATTCAAGCCTGTGAACTTTGAAACTTCTAAATTCCGCCAATGATGCCAAAACCAACCAAAACACGTATGAATGACATAAAAATTTGCACACGTATCCAAAATTACATTATGAACCTGCTTCAACTATCGGAATTCCATTCCGACCCCGATAGCCTATTTTCCCTTGCCGACCGAAAATCGCCAAAAACTAACTCTGGCCAATTCAAGCTTAATTCTACATCGGACATCAAAACTTCATTCCAAATCACCTAACAAAGTTATCCGAACCATAAAATCCACATTCCAAGGTCGTTTACCAATAAGTCAACTCCCATTTGACTTTTTCAATTATTAAGCTAATTTAAGCAACTAAGTGTCCTTGTTCTCACCACGGCCACTCTGAACCCGAACCAACCAGCCCAACACAATATAAATAGACTAAGAAACATATGATAAAGCAAAAATGGAGAAAACGGGGCTAATCTCACCGAACGACAGGTCGGGTCGTTACGTATATATTTGTAAAAAAGTTTGAAGAATATGATTTTATATAGTTATTATATTACTATTTTCGAATATGTTTTAAATTATACAACTAATATGAGAAAATTTATAAAGGAGATTTATTTTATTGTTAAGATAGAAATTATTTTCTCACAATAAAAGAAGATTATCTTTTTACCATTTTAAGAATTAAGAGTACGAAAAATTATACTCTTTATATGAGATCAGGAAAATTTGAAGTTGAGAAAATATATGTATTTTTAAATTGATGTTTTAATGAAATAATAATGTATGTATTGGTTTTATATGGTACCACATGATCATGATAGTAAGTTATATAAAGTGTGTTAAAAATAAGTAAAATTTTAGGTGATTTGAGACAATTCTTAATTATGCGGATAATTGATTAATTATCAGGTAACAGAGCATTACTTAGTTAATTAATAAGTTAGGGTATAAGATTAAACACACCACCCCATGTGGAAGCCCTCTTTTAATCTTGGATGACTCATTATTCATTTATTACATGTGTCACATTAAGGAGTTTGGGTGGCAAAAATTATTCTTTAAGTAGGGTATGTTTCCTAAAGTAAAAATAGACCAAGAATACTTTAGCTCCACGTTTAAGATGGAACAATACTCTTTTACGAAATGATAATTCCGAAATCCAACAAGTTAATGCCTAAAGCATAAGGCTATGTCCAATAGATTCTTCACTCAACCATGTAAGAACACCTAGCTAATTGCTAAAGGATCCGTCAATTTGCATCTACATACTTATGCATAAAAATACCTAAAGCCAAAATATTAAAACACGTCATACTCAATATCAACCATGGATGTTATCATAGCTCAGCAGAGGTGCCTTTAAGCCTTGAAGATTGAGTATTATTTGGGCTCCAACAAGGCAACAAATTGCGGTGGCTATTTTATTTTTTGCTTTTAGCTTTTGATAATACTAAAGGTTCCGGGTGAATATACGCTTTAGACAATATGAGGTACCTAGGATGTTCAGGTATGTTAAGGCCATCCCTTCTTTCTTTCGGTATGATCCAAATTACACAAAAGAAATGAGCAAACACTCAGTTTTCGTAAATCACTCTATTCATAAAAATACTATGGGTGTCTATATTCTTGATTCACCATGTGAATTATTATTATATTCTATTCATGGGTACCAGAATAATACGCAGTTGAAAAAGTTTATCCGGAAAGAATATTGAGATTATTACGTATTTTTCATGCATTTCTCTCATGTATACATGTGCATTGAACCATGACCAGATGGTGTTATATATGCGTATATATGTAAATATATGTATATGGGATATGGAAAAAGGTTACGACATTATATACGCACCACCGCCTGATCAGTTGGTATAAGTTGATGATTTGCCCACAGTGGCCGAGATATTATAATGGGATACCCTCAGTGGCTGATGATGTTATGTACGTACAGACCTATGCGTCATATGACATTTATACGCATGTGGATGACATTATAAATATTTCATGATTTACAGAGCTATTCAAACTTACAGGTTGAGTCCTTTACTGTGTGTTTCTTCCATACTCTTTATATATTTATCTAAACGCCTTACGTACTTAGTACATTTCGTACTGACGTTCTTTTGTTTGGGACGATGCATTCATACATGCAGGTATAGATAATCAGTTTGATGATCACTCATAGTAGACGAGATTGGCATTTAGCGAAGGATTGGTAAGACTCCACTTCATTTGGAGTGCAACCAAGTCTATGAGTCACCGTGTGAAAGTTTTACTACAGAATTATGGGTAGGACGCTACCCTGTCCCATTTGATGTCAGTTAATCTTAGAGGCTTTGTAGACAGAGGATTAGTTTTTACACTATGTCAGATGCCTTGACGGCCCATATGTATTCATGTTTTATGAACGATTGTTCATTGATATAACATCTACCCACTTATAATTGTACATTACGAGTTGTGGCCATGTAGGCCCGTGATAACATCTACCCACGCCTCCCCAGGTTTGGGGCTTGACAAAATCTTCCACTCTTAATATTTAACAAATTCAGATAAGTAATGAAAACAGCTGAACAAAATCCCCAAAACCCGGAGTCAGCCGTCATGAGCATCTAATAAAACACATATTCTGACACAGTTTACTCAATAAATCAAGTCTAGGAAAAATATAAATAGCAACAAAATGAGAGTGAGAAGGGTGGGGTTGCGCACGCCGTGCAGCTACCTGACAATCTTCGACAACTACTCCACTTATGAAGAATTAAATCTCACTCGATTCGGGCACCTAGATCTGCACACAAGGTGGATGGAGTAACGTGAGTACACCAACTCAGTAAGTAATGAATAAAAATAAGTACTTGAGTGTAGTGACGAGGTTTTAATATCATGAAAATTCATATAATAAACATCAGTGGAAAACACTAAATCAAGTCAGGGATCTACGTCCCGAAAGTCTCATAAAAACTCCAGTTTTACCTTTCAAAATTTCATATAAAATATTGGTTCAACATTTATCGTTTAGAGGCAAAAATATAAAAAAGAGTGAAAACAATAGTCTCATAGAAAATAAGCCCCTTGGGCACAGTGTCACTCACAATATAAAGCCTCTCGGGCAAGCATCTCAGTCACTCGGGCACAGTGTCACTGCTGCGGCGTGCAGCTCGATCCATATATATATATATATATATATATATATAATGATGCAGCGTGCAGCCCAATCTATAAATAGTCAACTACGCTCACTGGGGGTGTAAAGATTCCGGAGGGCCTCGTTCATCCCAAGCGCTATATCGCTACGGTGTGTAGCCCGATGCACCATATCTCGCTACGGCATGCAACCTGATCCAATATATATCTCGCTGCGGCGTGCAGCCCGATCCAATATAATGTTGCGTTCTGTAGCCCGATCTAATATATATATGTATATGTAAATAACGTTGCGACATGTAGCCCGATCCAATATATACATATATGTATATAACGATGTGGTGTGCAGAACGATCCACCACTATCCTCACAATCCGGCTCTCGGCCGCTCTCAGTCATCACCCTCACAAGCCACTTGGGCAACTCACCACAAATCACAGGGACTCAGCCCAAAATATCTTTCATTTGTTTGAAAACAGGGTGATAAATAGGAATAAACAATAAACAAGTATAAATAATGACTGAGATTATATTTTCTAATAAAAAACAATGTGAGAATAGTAGTAAACTACCCATGTGGGTCAAAAACAGGTCGGCACAAGGTCCCAAACCTGGCATACAAACCAAGATATAGTATAAATCTCTAAAATATGAAATATCATATGATTTCAAATCAAATACGTGACTTAATAGTCTATACGGGAGAGACCAAGTCACGATCATTACCTGTGCACGCCCACACGCCCGTCACCTAGCATGTGCATCACCTCATTTATCAAATCAATGCGAATTTACAATCGTTAATTACCTCAAACCAAATGAAAAACTACTCCGCGATACCTTTTCCATTCGACTCGGACTCAATGCGCTCAGAATATATTCAAAATAGATTCATATTATCAAAATATGCTAAAGGGACAAAGCCCACTCAAAAATATCTAATTTACATAAAAACATCCCGAAATTGGCCAAGCCCGACCCCCAGTCCCACGTCTTGCAATTGATAAATATAACAAAACTAAAATCCTTGTCCTCTCACGAATCCGTACTTACCAAATACATTAAAATCCAACCACAAACGACCCCTCAATTCATTAATTTAAGGTCTCCAATTCCCAAGCCCTAAACATCCAATTTAGTCCCTAATGTTCCATTTTCACCCCTATTCAGTCAAATAATACTATAGAAATTAGTTTTAGGTCAAAAAATCTTACCTCCACGAAGTTATTTTGATGATTTAAGCCAATTTCTTTTGATGAAATAATAGAATTTCGCGAAGGTTGGTATTTATACTCTCTGTCCAGTGAAACCGCACATGCGGACCCGCACATGCGGTCCTAGGTGCGCTTCTACGGAATTCCACTTAAAAATCAAACCTCGCATCTACAGTCCATAAGCCCGCACCTACGACAAAAGGTTCCGCATCTGCGGCTCCCAGACCGCTGTCGTGCCCCCCTTTTTCCTCTCCTTTCGGATTAGTCAGGGTTCTTGACATTATTGGTACAACTCATTTCCTTTTGGGAAAAGGGATATAAGGAATTTTAAGAGTCGCCACCTAACAAATTAAGGTGTGTTAAGGCACCTATTACGGGTCATTTCTAACACTAATTGTATAACCAAATATTGGGTAAGGGCTTGAAGTTACTTCAAGGGGAAGGTGTTAGGCACCCCTCGAAGTGCACAACTGTGGGTCCCGGCCAAACTTACTTTGTCAATTAATCAAGTGAAAATAAGTAGTAAGCACATATATGAATAAAGGTTTTAACAGATTAGTATTCTAAGTACACATATGTAAATTGGTGAAAGGGGTCCTAAGTCGTTTGTCCTATAGGATCATATCCATGCAATGCCTGGTAATCACTCCTCAACAAGGGGCTACACGCTGCAATAGCGCACAGGTCATCATATCCTTTCCTACCCATTACCCTACCCTTTAGTGGTTATTATGCAAGTTTTTATTTAACGGGCTCTAAGCGTGCTGTTACCCGTCCCTTCCTTGTGATCCTGGAGGAGTTTAGGACCTCTAACTCTTGGAAGTTCTAGACAAACCGTAGGGTATTCAAAAGGAAAAATCTAGGCGACAAACAAATAACAAGTAGGACAAGTAGATAGGTGAAGAAGCAATTAAAAGGCTCATGTTTACCTCCACGTGTAATGCAAATAAACAGAATACACAAAATATGCAATATTGTTTTACAAACTCAATCGCAGGGTCCTAATCAGTTTGCCTACTGATTTTAAAAAACATGTGAGACGTAGGCAGTTTATAAACAATTAGAATACAATTTCTTATTTTTACAAGGAGATTAATTACCTAGGGCTTGCCTAGGCGTGGGACTATATGCAATCATAATGATAGATGTTGTTTAAACGATTTGAGGTTATTTTAACCTATAGGCATGATGATCTTAGTGATGGTTTTCATAACAAGTGCTTTTATACAGATTGATACTTGAACATGATCTATGTGTGAGGCTATTTGTTAACTTTTTCAGAGATAGTTATTTCTCTAGGGGTTATAGACATAGTTCAATACATATGCAAACAAAGTGCCTAAAAGAGGATATCTAAGGCACATAGGGATGACTATTTTATTGGGCAGCTTTAATAGCCTAGTGGTATGATTTCTAAATGATCATGAATTATAGAGTATCAAAAATAGAGTGATGGTTTACCACATGTTTCTAATATGCAAAGCAGTAAACATGAGTGCCCTAAAACAGGATATCTAATGCATAGATTCAGCATATTTTTAATGCAAATAACATAGTAATCCTAGAACATGATTTTTAGTGCATCACACAAGCCTAGAACATGATTTCTAGAACGGATTAGCATAATGTAAATCCTAAAGCATGATTCCTACCCACTTTACCCCACAGGATCACATAGCTACCCTCAATTTTCACTAGTTACCTCAATATCTGTTTACAAAGGATTATTACATACTAGGACTACATAAATGAGATATAGATTAAATTATAGGGAGCCTGAAGCAAGCCCAAATACATCCCGAGGATACAAGGCCATTCCGTAACCTCAAATGCCAAAAGTTTCATAACCTTTCATGTCTGTGTGTCAGAGTTCCCTAAGGATCTCAAGGATCCCGGGCAGTGCTCACACCTAGATTTTCATAACAAGAACTGAGTAAGTACAGTGTGCAAGGGACAGCTTCAGTGTGTCAAATTTCAAAGGGATCTCAAAAGGATCCCACGGCAGTCACACACTAGCGGGGCAGAACCTAAGGACTTAAGAGGAGACTGAAAGTACTTGACATAGTTTTGAAAAATGGTTTTGACAGGAGAAACAATATTGAATTTATTCAAGAAGTAAAGGAGTTTTTTTTTAAAAATGAACTTATTAGTAGTAAAACAATGTAAGCATTTTGAAAAGTCAGCAAGCAGCATGATTGGCATACAGAACAATCAAGTCCAGTAGTACTAACAACAGAGTTCACACAGGGGTATTGGGGAATTTGGGACATATAGAACACGCATGGTGAAACATATAACAACAGAAGCACAAAAGCTTTCCACGAGTTTACAGGATTTAAGGAATCAGTTATACAGCTAATGACACAGACCTAAGGCATGAACTTCAGAACAGACAGTTGAGAACATACTTGTACTAGACAGAATTAAACACATAATCAAAATTACTTAGAGATATTAGATAACTTAGAAAAGCAGATTAAGAACAGAAGTTGAGTGAACAAACATACAAACAATCAAACATACATACATGAAGTAAAGTCAGGTTGAGACATGCTAGAGAGGAAAGAGGCAGATTCATAGACATGCTAATCAGGATTCATATAGGCTAGTAACTAAACAGGGTAGTCCAGTCATGCTAGGTGAAACACTGATTTACCTACAAATTACATATTAAACAACCAAATAGTAAGCAGGAGCAAAATTGGAAACCACAAAATTGAAGCAATAACACATAGAGTTTTGGATTTGAAATTGAATCAGGACGTACCAGTTAAGGAGAGAAAGCACAAAGTATAAAGCATGTATAGGTCAACAACTAGCTTTGGCTTACAACCGACTAATTCAGCAAGAGTAGAAAGTAACAAGAAAGAGTAGAGAGCTTTTAAGTATAAGAGAGAGTTGTTGTGAACTAGTGTTCGTGTGTTAGTTAGAATATAAGAGGATATATATAGCAGTTGAGATCTAGGAAAATTGTTCGTTAATTTGGGAGAATCACAGAATCAAACAAGCACAAAATTAGTAAGGTCTTCCTTCAATTAAGGGCAACCAGTTAACGGTAAATAATGGGTTAGTTAATTAATGAAAGGAATCAAATAAATTAGGTATAGAGTAGGTAATTAGGGGTAAATACACAGAGGGTTCAATTAAGGAAATAATTAGTAAGAATCAATAAATAACACGATTAATTAGGGAATAAGGTAAGATATAACTAAAGGCTATAAAAATGTGGAAATAATTGAGAAAATCAAAACATAGGTACAACCACAACAAATCAGTGAATCAAGGACTCAAAATAACATCAAGTCTAGGGAAAATAACATAGGTTCTCATGAATAGGCAGACAAGTCGAGTACAAACAGAAAGAATCTAATCTGAAACCCTAATAAAAAAATAAGGGTAAAATCACAAGATACTCTAATTGAAAGAAGAAGTAGCCATGAAAGTTAAATACATAACAAAATCATGTAGCAAATAATTAAGGACGAACTTCAGAATCCAAACGGATTATCGAAAAATTAGGGATTTTAGCATAACTATTTAGGGTTAAGAAAACATAACAAAAGTAGCCGAGAACACATAAGAACTGAGAAAAATACTTAAAGCTATAAAGAGCTTTGAAGAAATGATTTCCAGGAAAAACCTAATTAGGAAAAAAATGAAAAGTTGTTCGAAAATCAGTAAGTTTTCATAAAAAAGCGAAAATAGTTCGATCCTCCTCAGATTTGTACAGATATGAAAAGTTAAGAAACGAAATTAGGGTTTTGAGGAAACCCATAGATTTAGGCAAAAAATAGAACGATCTTACTCAAATCGAGCCATGGCGGCCTGAGACAGGTAAGATCATGCCAAAGGTGTGGGTGGACTGACCCTGGTCCCTTGAGGACCTTAAAGATAGAAAAAACCCGGCGTATGAGAGCCATTAGTGGTTGAGGATGTTTATAATCCACGATGGTTGACCGCAGGAGAGTGATGACAAGGTGAGATTTTGGGTTAGGGGCTGAGAAAGTTTGAGAGAGCAGAGGGTGAGCGACGACAGAGTGTGAGAGAGAAATGAGGGGTTTGGGGGGGGGGGGTCATTTAAATTAATTTAGAAAAAAATTATTCTGGGCCGCTGATCAAAATTGATCAATGGCCAGGATGTAAAAAGAATTAGGTCGGGTTTGGGCAGGTTTTAGCATGGGTTGTCTTCGGCTGGTTCTAGGGGTATTTGGGCTGACTTTATTACGTTGTAATTGAAAAATAAAATAGGTTATTTGATAAATACCCACAATAAATTAATTAAAATAATCACTAATTACAACAATGAATATTACACATATATATGTTTTGAAAAGTGGTTATTTAGCATTTATAAATATAAAAGACTATTCTGGTAAAAATAATAGGGAAATGATACATGGGTTATAATTGCAAAGTTATTGCAATTGTAGCCAAAAGTACAAAAGTGGCTATTTATGGTATAATTTGGACATTATAGGATCATAAATAATAAATTAAATCAAGAAATTTCTTTAAAATCATTTGTGATGAAATTTTGTAATTATTCATTAGAAAAGGAATGCTGGACGACTTAATAAAAATGTAGAAAAAAATTGTGAAAAATACCAATTGATGCTAATGCGTGATTTTGAAGGTATATATGCAATTTAAAATTATTTGAGCAAAAAATGTCAACAGCTTCCCCTCTTTACCCGGGAAGGATGAAAG
Organism: Nicotiana paniculata; assembly: GCA_005239505.1. NCBI lineage: Eukaryota > Viridiplantae > Streptophyta > Magnoliopsida > Solanales > Solanaceae > Nicotiana > Nicotiana paniculata. The sequence goes on along the minus strand of ML357424.1, from coordinate 9,880 downwards.
AGTTGTCGTGTAAAGATATGATGGCCAATTTTGACCCAGCGAAACGGTTTGAGGCTGCAATCTGGCTTCTGAGATGCGTAAATATCCCTTGTTTTATAGGAATCAAGTCAATTGTCGTTCTGGATTCATCGGCGAAATGTACCGGTGAAGTCATCGCAAGAACGAACGCAACATCTTGGGATAGGTGAATGGATGGTTCACTAGAGAGGTCAGGTTTGATATAGTTGAAGGAACTGGAGCAGGATCGCTCCTGCTGGGATTTCAGTTGCTTGCCGAGTCACCTGCAAACGAAGATGCTACAAGCATATATTGTGCAGAAATTTAAACATGATGCAGGTTCCCTTTGGACTATGAAAGTCGTCTTCAGACGGTTAGGGATGACGTCCTTATACCATGATGTCCTGTGCCATGAATTGCTCGGTGGGAGATTCACAGGCCATGAAATGATTTTCTCGGGCCATGGGGATGGTGCGTATGAACTATGACGCCTTTGAATAATGATATGCAAGTCGAGAGAGATCCTCAGGCCATGACATGGTGTCTTCCGGCTATGAGGATGATGCCTTTACACTATGACGCCTTTGGACAGATTGGCGATATTTTATCCCATGAGATGCAATAATATGATGTCAACAAGACAAGGCTTAGTCTTGTGAAGTTGAGGGTAGAGCTTAGCCCGAATGAAGAGCAAAGTAGATAATGCCGGAGAGACAGCACTTCGGTGAAAGAATGTAAATTAGAGGCAGAGCTTAACGTCATGTAGGTATGGAGACAGAGCTTAGTCTCATGCAAATGAAGGCAGAGTTTATCCTTACGCAGATGGAGGCAGAGCTTAGCCTCATGTAGGATGTGGAGGTAGAGATTAACCTCATGCAAGATGCGGGACATGGCTTAGTCCCATGTAAACGAAGGCCGAGAATAGCCTTGTGCGAATGTGGTGGTAGACCTCATGTAAGATGAAGGCAGATATTAGCCTTATGTAAGGGAAGGCAGCGGTTAGCCATATGCAGATGGAAGGCAGAGATTAGCCTTATGCAAGGTGAAGGAAGATATTTGCCTTATGCAAGTTGAAGGCAGATATTAGCCTTTTGCAAGGTGAAGACAGTGATTAGCCTTATGTAGATGAAGGCAGAGATTGTCCTTATGCAAGGTGAAGGTAGAGATTAGCCTTATGCAAGGTGAAGGAATCGATTAGCCTTATGTAAGGTGAAGGTATCGATTAGCCTTATGTAGATGAAGGCAGAGATTAGCCTTATGCAAAGTGAAGGCAGAGATTAGCCTTATGGAAGGTGAAGGCAGAGATTATCCTTATGGAAATGAAGGCAGATATTAGCCTTATGCAGATGAAGGCCATGCAAGGTGAAGGCCGAGATTAGCCTTATGCTGATGAAGGCAGAGATTAGCCTTATGCAAATGGAGACAGAGCTTGGCCTCATGCAAGATGTAGGACACGGCTTAGTCCCATGCAAAGAAAGGCAGAGATTAGCCTTGTGCGAATGCGGAGGCAGAGCTTAACTTCATGCAAAATTAAGGCAGAGATTAGCCTTATGCAAGGGAAGGAAATGTTTAGCCTTATGCATAAAGTAGAATGAATAGCAGATAGTAGAAGAATGTCATACCTGTTAGCAGCTTTCGATAATGCGATTGTTGTGAGGATTGTGACTTTGTAGAATTTCTATCCTTTGTCCCTGCATCCAAAGAACAATCATGAGTTTTGTAGATGGGGGAGGTTGATTCGTGTCCCCGCTGACCTTGCTTGTCCTGCTTTTCTTGGTCTGATGATCCTGTTTGCATCGTCGAGGTTGCGTTTGACTAAACAGAGCCACCTTAAAAGCAAGCATGCATAGTTTTCGAAAGACATAGTGAAAGTGTACTTTAAGAATTTTAGATGAACCGACGACCGTGACAAGACCCGAGACATTACAACCTCTTTTGCTATGGAATTTCGAGGATCCTTCTCAAAATTCGGCCCAATTTAGATGGATTTATGTCTCTGACTGTGGTACATGTTGCGATCGGCTGATCTTGCTTAGAAATTTTGAGGGTCCTTCTCAAAATTCTACCCTAGTTTCCAATTGTGGGGAAAATAAGATTATTATTGAATTATGACCGAACCCACAGGGCTACCTATGTATCCTTTATTAAACGGGAATCAGGCCGGGCGTAGTTCAGTTTACATCATTTGAGAAATGTATAAAGAGTTACACATAGTATCGCTTGACTGCATCCGAATTGATCAGTTTTGGCCAGACTTCTCCGTCCATTTCTCCAAGTATGAGAGCTGCTCATGCCAGGCCTAACTTTCGGAGCTTCTACTTCGCTGGTGGGCACATTGTATTGGTGGGAAACTTGTGAGCCACGATAAATGTACTTAGTCCGGTCATATCATCGTACAACCATGCAAATACGTCGTCATATCCTTCATGAATTGTGTATACTCTTCTTTCTCTGACGGTCACAGGTGGATGCTGATGCAGGTTTCTTTGACAGTTTCTGATCTCCCAAGTTGATTACCTCGATCTCGTCCAGATTGGACTTAGGCCTGTTCTCAAAGTACTATACTTCTCTGACAATTTCCTCGGGTATGATATCTTCTTCTGAATCACTGTCCTTTTGCTGCATTGTCTCATTGTATGTCACAGTCATTGGTTCACCAAGACAGGAAAACGTAATTTTGTATAGGTAAAAGTACGGGGAAAAAGAAAAGATAATAAATATCGATTCATTAAAAAATAAAAGCGATTTTCAATAATTTAAAAAAACGTTTTGGAACATTGGTAAATTTTATTTAAAACAGAATGCAAGAAAGAGAAATCATTTTCTTGGAAAGAAAAAACAAACAACGTTGTTCAGCCTTGCTACCCCGGGACTCGTCGGGCCCTAGATGGTCTGACAGTCCAGTTTATGAGGAACGATCCCTTGCTCGCAACTTGGATGGTAGGGCCATCCTACCCCTCCTCCTCAATGATGACACAAAAATCCATATAATCGTCTTCCAAGAATAGGCTCCTTAAGGCTGTTAATGCTTCCTCCTCCTCTGGTCCCTCTATGACGTCTGCTTGCCGGAAAGTCTGTTCCAGATGAGGTATGGGCTGCTCCAATGGATAGTAAGGACCGCGCCATGGTGGCGTCCAGTCATAGTACTCTTGCCAAGTGTACTGGTAACCTAGGGCGAAGGTAGTGCCGTGGAAATTTAGGTATTGGCTTGGAAATTCCTTGAAGATTCTTATCGAGGCCCTTTTCAGGTTCGTAACCGCTCCAATTCATTATTCTTTCAATATTACTACTCCACCACGTATCCCTGTCTATTGTGTTGACCCGTTCGATGTGATGGTAAGTTTCTCCACCAAGCCTTCTTCTATCTTCAATTACTGGGATAGTCTGGCGGCTGTAAATGGGGTTGCTCCCATCCCCATGGATAATGACTTACTAATAGTTCCACTCGAATTTTACCTCCTACTTCAAAGTTGAGGCCACAGCCCCATCGGCATGTACCCATGGTCGTCCTAGTAACAGATTATAGGACGCAGATATATGTAACACCTGAAATTCAACCTCAAACCATGTAGGCCCCATCTGCAAACAGACATTGATTTCTCAAATGTTTGAACTTTGAGACCCATCGATAGCCTTTACATTCATGGGTCCTTCTCGTATTTCATACAGTCCCTTGCCCAACCTATTTAGTGTTGTCAATGGGCAAATGTTAAGGCTGGACCCTCCATCAATCAGGACCTTGGTAATGAAGTAATCTTCACATTGCACGGTAATGTGCAGTGCCCTGTTGTGATTCAAGCCTTCCGGTGATAGTTCATTCTCATGGAAAGTAATCTTGTGACTTTATAATACCTCCCCCACCATGTTAGCCATCTCTCCTCTTGTGATGTTGTTAGGTACATAATCTTCATTCAATACTTTCATCATAACAATCCTATGTGCTTCCGAATTCTGCAGCAATGATAATATTGATATCTAGGCCGCAGTCTTATTCAAATGATCTATGACCGAGTATTCCATGGCTTGTAACTTCCTACAGAGGTCATCTGGATCTGTCTCAATGACGGGAGGCCTGCTAGAAGTCTGTTTGTTGGACTCTCCTAAGTGTTCGGGTGTGTAGAGCCTTCCAGTCCTAGTCATCCCTTGTGCAGCACCAACTTCTTCTACCTTAACCTTTTTTTTCCTTTAGCTTCACCTCCGTAGTCCTAGGGCAGGACATTACTATTGAAAGGCGGCGTAGTTGATACTGTCATTGTAATTAGTGTGGCTAGCTTTACTTCGAATGGGACAGGACTCACTGTAAGTGGTGCTATTTCAACCTCGAATGGTGTGGGCATATCTGTAGGCGGTGATACCTCAAACTCGAGAGGGACTGATGTCATCATCTTAGCTTCTCTTGACGGCTGTATCTGCACTATGATAGATTGAGAGTAACCACCGATTTCTTGGGATCGTCACCTTACTTTATTAACCCAATTAACCCCTCTGGGTCCCATTCTTCATCTATTTCTATCACATTGACGCCTCAACTCCTATGATCTGGGAGGGGGTTATTCCGAACATTAGGAGTAGTTTCCTTAGCTGGAATGATTTTGTTGTCGATCAGAGCCTAGACTTTATCCTTCAATGAGCGGCATTCATCGATGGTATGTCCCTTCATGCCGGAATGGTATTCACATGTTTTGTTTGGATTTGCCCATTGGGATTGATTCTCTACGGCTACAGTAGGGATGGGAGTAACATAACCAGCAGTTTTTAGTCTTTCATACAGCTGGTTAATGGGCTCGGCAATGGTGGTATACTATTTCGGTGGCCTGCGGTCAAAGTTTGGCCGAGGTCTTGGGATGTTTTGGCAATATGGAGGTGATTGAAAGTGAGACGGTTGGTAATTGTATGTGCGATAGGCAATGGCTGGTTGGGAATATCTTGGAGATATGGGTTGATATGTAGGTGGAGGTGAAGGTTGATATGTAGGTGGAGGTGATGGTTGATATGTAGGTGAAGGTGCTTGGTATGCAAGTGGAGAGGTTCAATATGTTAGTGGAGATTTGGGCCCCTGTGAAATCATTAGCGCTCCTACGTCTTTCTTCTTGGATATGCCACCAGATTGCAGTGCTTTGTTGGTAGCTTGTAGTGCTTCAAAGTTTATGACCATCCCACTCTTGAAGACCTCTTCAATCCTTTCACCCAAATTGATGATGTCAGAGAACTTGTGATTTTCAATTATCATCAGTCTTTCATAATATTGCGGGTCATGTGCCCTGGCGAAGAATTTGCTTCGTCCAGTGCAGGCCTGACTTTGGCGCTTCGGAACTCCAACGAGTGGCATACTCGCGAGAGGTTTTGGTGGGTTTCTTCTTGAAATTCTGGAAGTAAAATATGTCTGGTTCATTTTTCGTGTTGAACCTGAATCGGTCCATGAAATCTGAGGCCTTACTCACCCAATTAGGCCACTTCTGGCTGATTTACCAAGACAAGGCATCCCATTTGAGCCTCCTCATGAACAATTTCATCCGGATCATTTCGTCTCTTCCCACTCCAACCAGTTTGTCACAATAGGTCCTCAAATGGACCCTGGTATTACCAGTACCATCGAACGTCTCAAACTTGGGAGGTTCCTAACCCTCTGGTAGCCCTACATCAAGATGTATACTGATATCTTCATAGTTCAATCCTTCGATCCCCTTACCTCCTTCCATGCCTTAAACTCGGCTAGTCAATTTCTTGAGTTCTTCGGCCAAATTCTTGATAATCATATCCTTCTCACTGGATTACGGTGTGTAATATATGGGTTGAGTGGTGTGAGGTAGAGTCTCCACGTATATGAGGTTACTCTGGTTACCTGGTTCCTAAGCATAGATGTGATCGTTGGTGGAGTTTTGTGGTTCAGGAATGATGGGTTGGGTGTTTCGGTGAGTGTGGCAGGTGTTTTGTTGGTATTGTGGTGGGATGGTTTGATTTTGCGGTCAAGAGGATTCTGTTTGTTGGGGTATTTTGAGGTGGTGCGGGATTTTGAGTGTTCGGGTGGCTGACATCCGGAACACTAAGTGACAAGGACAAGTTCGGTAGGTTACGAACATGTTCAAGTTCCCCTTGATGTTTCAGTATCCTTTGTTCAAGTTGCGACACATTCTGGACCTCAGTACCCCAACTGTCAGAAGCTTCTGTATGTTCAACTGGTGTTGTGTTTTCCTTTCTGATGTTATTCGAGTCTTCCATCTTGCCCTTGCCTTTGCCTTTAGGTGGACTAGGAAGAGGAGAAGTTGGAGGGACCCTGGATCTTGTACGGTATGCTGATGATTCTAGAATGCACGAACCAACCTTTGGGGAAGGGGAATAACCAAGAGAAATAAAATAAATACAAAAGGTAATGAGTCAGTGAGGATCATGAAAAAAAATATTAGCAGTATTTAAACACATATTGCAGAATTGTAAACGCACGTCCTAAATTTGGGAGCCTCGTTGTGCCCGAGGTAGGCCTAGCGACAAGTTGGTTTGGAGAACTAAGATACCAAGACGCATCATTTCATTAATGTAAATAAATGAATCCCAAAACGATACTAAAATAACAAATAGGAAATAAGGCACTAATGGCACTCGTCCTTAATACATTTATGAAAGCAAAAAGGCAAATCTAGCCTATTTGGCCCCAGAAGGACCTTCCCCAGATTCGATATTCTTGAGTCCATCGAACAAGTTCCCCAGCTGGCGCAGTCCCAGCAGCAGGTACGCTCTAGCCAGGTGTCCTCCTCCATTCCCCTCAGCGTTCTGGAAATCCTCGATCCTTTTGATGAATTTGCCTTCTAACTCCACTATACCTCGCTCCAGCTATTCCAGCTTCCTATTGTAGAGGAAATCCATCTCTTTCCATTCCTCGATCAGCCTCTTGTTGGTGTCATGTATTTTCCGGTGCTTGTTCTCGGATTCACGGATCCTTTGCACAGCCGGTGGTACTTGACATGAGCCTTGGCATCCTCGTCTATGATTCTATTGCCTCGGCTGATTCCCGACCTCATTATCCCGCCCAAGTTGTCTTCCTGCCATGCCTGGTAGAAAGGTGCACATCCTGCATGGTACCTGTCTGGTTCAATATTGTTCTTCTCTATGATGATTTTGCAGTGCCACATGCGTGGAGCTTGACACTTGTAGGGGACGTCGTCGTCCTAGAAATCCGCTCCGAAGTGACCCATCTTGGCAACCTTTGGTACAACTTGTTTTCTGCCTACGTGCCTCATGACTAAGAGAGAAACATAGGGATATACACCTCTCAACCCGATCATTACTAAGTATGGTGTATCCCTGGATCTGACGATAAATTCATTCGTCGGGAACAACTCGAACATCTGTTGCACCTGTTCCTCGGTCAGATTTTCAAAGAATTCCACCCATTCCTTGCGGTTTCTGGCTGAGCAAATTTGTCCATAATGTAAGTCATCAACTCGGGGTGATGGAAAGTAGTGTGATCATTCCAGGCCCTTCATGGAAGTTCTTGGAGATATTGGCCCTTTTGAAGGTGTTCCAGGAGCCATAACTGCAGCAACAGGTTGCAACCCTAAAAATGTTTAAGTCCTCTTTGAAAATGTCCCAAGGCTCGGTAAATATCAGCTAAGATCATAGGGATAATGCTGAAGGTTTTCCAATTGATCCCTTCAATCAAGGTCCTGGTTACCACGACTAGACTGGTATGAATTCTTTCCTTCTCTGTTAGGAACACTATCAAACCCAAAAAGCACACAATAAACACGAATACCCTGCGGTGGATGTCACCCAGAGGTGTGATGGAAAAATCGACATGATATGTACGGTATGATTTTTTGTGACCGTATCTTTCATACAAATAATTGAAAGGTATGTAAGATTGTTTCAAACAGTGTAATTCAGCATTCTTCTTCAACCCAATAATTTTTAGAAAACCTTTGCCCGTGCGGTTCTCAGGTACCAACAACCTAGGGCTTTCCCAAGCTATCCCAGCAAGTCCTCCTATTCTTTTATGAGTGGCGTCATTTCAATATTCCCAAAGCTAAATACAGCTCTTTCACTATCCCAAAATAAAGTGGTAGCCTCAATCAGCATGTTGTTCAGATGGACGTCCAAAAGAGAAGGTCAATTTCCCAGATGCTTCCTCACGTGTTTCTTATCACTTGAAAGAAGGTCTTCCCACCAGTCTAGGAGAATTGGTGGGATATTGCTGACCATACCACATCTAGGGACCTCGTGCCTCATTTACTATAGGACAAAGATGGTTAGGCCCTTTTCCCCCACCAGACTCAACCATTTGTACACTTATGATTAGTATACAAACATTTGGTTCTCCAAATTAATGCATAGAACGTGATCGTGTCCGTTGGGATTATGAAAACCCCGGTGGACTTTTGGATAAGGTTGTCTTAAAGGTTTATTGTGCGGACGATACATTAACCCAGCTATGTTTGACCATGATTCATGCACAATATAACACGAGTAAAGTTTATATAGGGTTTTAAACCGGTACCCTCGAGTGGATAACTCGAGGGGGAAAGGCACGGTATCGTCGACTGCACGACTGAGTGATTGGTTCCGCAAATAAGCCTTTCCGAATTTAGGGGGTGATATAAAGTGGAAGAGCGCAACCACTCATCAAGCGTTGCAATAGGATTTTTATAGGCACGAGTGGAGTATGATGTTGATCATGATTATACCGCAATAAATAAGCAATAAACAGCATATTGTCATGTATTTGCACATTATGAAAGCGATAAATACAACAGTTATAATTGAAAAGCGGTTACAAAGGAAATAAGAAACATGTCAGTTTCATTTTGAGAAAGTAAACGATTAATTACACATAAAGGGAAATAGGTGCAAGCAATAGTAACGCACATTTAGACAAATTCGCAAAGCAGTTTGTAAAGGTAAAAGCCTAGTATCCCCAACTGAGTCTCCATGGTGTCGCGCCCCCCTTTATCGTCTCCTTTCGAATTAGTTAGGGTTCTTGAAATTATTGGGACAACACATTTCCTGTTGGGAAAAGGGATATAAGGAATTTGAAGAGTCGCCACCTAACGAATTAAGGTGCGTTAGGGCACCTATTATAGGTCATTTGTAACACTAATTAAGTAACCAGAGATTGGGTAAGGGCTTGAATTTACTTCAAGGGGAAGGTGTTAGACACCCCTCGAAGTCCACAACTATGGGTCCCGACCAAACTTACTTTGTGAATTAATCAAGTGCAAATAAGCAGTTTAAGCACATATATGAATAAAGGTTTTAACAGATTAGCAGTCTAAGCACACATATGTAAATGGGTGAAAGGGGTCCTAAGTTTTTTATCCTGTAGGATCATATCCACGCAATGCCCGGTAATTATTCCTCAATGAGGGNAACGGAGCTAAAGGGATGCAAATACGTCGAAAAATACGCGAAAGGAGACACCCGGGCGATAGCCGCGCGACAGAGCCAAACAACCTAACCCTACCTGGCGTTATCCAGGCGTTAGGGCTGAAACGCCAGCCCTACCCTGGCGTTAGCCAGGCGTTAGGGCTGAAACGCCAGCCCTAGCCTGGCGTTAGCCAGGCCAGTTCGGCGAAAAACCGAGTTTTGACGGGTTTAAGTGTTTCCCAATTGAAATAGAAGTCCTACACGTTTAGGGTTTGTCCTAAACTTATAAATAGACTCCTAAAACACAACTACAAGGGGAGATTCGAATAGGAGAGAAGAGACGGACGGCAAGACATCGATTTGTACATATGTTCTTCATTACTTTGTAGTTCTATTATGCAAGTTGTTTTAGATTTTATTCTTATGAATTTGTTTAGCTAACTTCTTTAACCCAGGGTTTTGATAGAACCCGTTGGGGAATAAACTTATTGTGATATTAATATAGCTTTGATTGGTTGATTAAACT
>ML357423.1:0-61520 GCA_005239505.1 Nicotiana paniculata | reverse complement strand
TTCATGATTGATAGAGATATCCAATTAAACTATAAGAAATATCCAAGGAAGAATTCACCAATGGGGGAAACCATAACCTTATACCCTTTTATTATCATTGTTACATTAAATTGTTAGTTAATTGCTAGTTTATTAATATTTATTGTAGAATTAGTTAATCATCACCAAATTGATACTCAAAAGTCTTGAGAAACTTGATTAGACAACATTTTAGTATTTTATTAACTCATTTGATATGTAAATTCCCTGTGGGATCGACTCTGGGCATAATACCCCAGGATTATATTTGCGCTTAGTTTTCTACAAAACATAGTTGAGCGTGATCAGTCACCAACGTCCAACCTTCATCATCATCAGGTTGATTGACTTCAACTTTGTCGTTCTCCGGCAAATATCTTTACTTTATTTAAAACCACATAATTCATCCGCACTGAATGAGCCAAAGGTGATAGAGACTTGGTTCGCGCCTGCTTTCTCATCTTCAAGAACGATCTTCTTTTCGCGACCCAAGTCCATAACTGTGTCCTTAAAGACAAATCACTTCTCGAGAGAGTGGATCACACGTCAATGGATTTTTCAGTAATTTGGGTCATTTGTTTTCCCAACTTCATTTGGTCGCTTCATTTTCGGAAGCTCAATGAGATTTAACTCGAGGAGTTCTTCAAAAATAGCTGTCACATCAGAATCCAGAAATGGGTACTCTTTCTCTTGCATTTCTTTTAGAGTCAACTTTCCCCTTGGCTTATCTTGAAACGAAGTGGATTTTATACTTTGCTTCTTGCTCACCTTCGTCGTGAACTTCGCAGGTGATGTGTTGACATTCATAGCTTCTTATTTTCAGATCTTGGTACAAATTTGCTCCATTTTCTATCTTCTTGCTTGTCGTTCCCTTTGCGAGGTTCATAGATGGGCAGCCTTTCATTTCTAGCGGAGGCCATGCGCCTAATTCCATGTCATGGGCACGAGTTGCAAGTTCTTCAAATGTGCTAGGCTTGATACCTTGAAAGATGTAGCGCAATACCCAATGCATACCTTGGATGTACATCTCTATGCCAAGAGCTTCACTAAGCCTGTCTTTACAGTTGAGGCTTGCATTCCTTCAACGATTGATGAACTTGATAACTGGTTTACCCTTCCGTTGACGACTATTTGTGAGTTTCACCATGCTCACAGTGCGCCTTGTGCTATAAAAGCAATTGAGGAACTCATGCTCTAGTTGATTCCAACTATCAATAAATCCCGCCTCGAGGTCTGTATACCAATCAAAAGCATTTCCTTTTAGTAAGCAGACAAACTTTTTGACGAGGTAAACTCCATAAATACCAGCGTTGTTGCATGTCTCAACGAAGTGCGCCACATGTTGCTTTGGATTGCCTTTATCATCAAACTGTTGAAACTTTGGAGGTTAATAGCTAGCAGGCATCTTCAACATATCGATCATTGCTATGTACGGCTTTGCGTATGTAAGGGTGTACATGATTTTAATAGTTCCTTCGATTAACTCCTTCAGTTGATCGATTGGAATCATCCCTTCATATGAGATAGGGATAGACTTATCGGATGCAACTTGTCTTGGGGAGAATTACTCTATGGAACCTCTGGGAGATTGCCAGGTGCATGGGTGGATTCTTCTTCCATCAAGATTCCCACCCTGTCTGTTAGCTTATCAATTCTAGCATCTTGATTTTGCATGCACTTGGTCAAGCCGACGATTGCTTCCGTCAAGTTCGCCAACTTCTATTCCACTGATGAAGTGTTTGTCACCATGGCTTGCATGATTGTTGTAGATGTTGGGGAGTAGCATGGATTGTCACACAGATTGATTCTCAAATGGCTCACGCTACAAGGTGTAAGTGGATAGGATCCATCACTTAAAACATCATCATCTTCCTTCACAGCCAGAGGCGTATCTAGGATTTCAAGAGTATGGATGCACTGTACTACCGTCTAGCTTGACTCCATCAAAAAAATTTAACAACTTATCGAACAAACCATGGTTAATACTTAATACTATTATCACAAGGAAATATTATTCAGTTTACAATTGTTCTTAACAAAATTTATGCCTTACAAATGATAATAATAACATCGTTATTTGAAGAAAACTCACTTCACAAATCAAAGAAAACTTTGATTAAATGAGAGAAATGATAAAGAAATTAGTTAGAGGATTGTTGTTGTTCGTAAACAAATTGAGATAGAAAGAGAGGTAAGGAGGAGATGTGAATTTTAACTTTTTAGGAATTTTAAAACTCAATAATGAACCAAAAAAGAAAAGAACAATGGGAGAAAAGAATAAACATAAAATAAAGAAAATATAAAACAATAAAAGAAGAACAACAAAATGAAACCAAAAAAGAAAAGAAGGAAAAGGAAGACAAAAAACAGAAAAAAAAAGACAAAAAGTACAAACGAAATAGAGGAGAGGGAGAGGGATTCGAACTCCTAACCTGGACTATCAAAGGGGCACACAGCCACCAACGGACCAAAGTAGCATCTTGTGCATGGGTTCATCCATATCTAATTAAGTAGTATACCAGAAAAATTACAGTGCTATATGCAATTCTGGGAGGGGTGCATGGGTTCACGTGAACCCATACCCCTCCATGTAAATCCGCCCTAGTTCACAATAGAGTTCTTGGATCCGGAGAGGTCAAGCAGAGCAAGTGTTTTCTTGATCTTTTCAGCAACATCGCTTCCTCCTTCGGGTACATTTGTGGGAGATTTTGCTCCTTTTGAGGATGAAGTTCCGAAAACAGGGGTTGATGCGGACAACACTTGCAGTGCTTGTTGTCCTAAAGATCTCGTTTTGCTCCTCGTAACTGGTCCGAAGCTTCCAAAGGTAACATCAAGGATGCTTTCCACAACAGCGTAGAACCTGGATATAGTAGCCTTGGCGGAAGTTGAACTGGAGTTGATTTTCATGGAAGCCATTTCAATGTTCTTGATCTTTGGTGATTGAAAAGTTGAGATGAGAGGTACAGATTGTCCCACTGGCTTGCCAGAATTTGTAGACAATAAATTGCATCGAGAAAATAAAATCAGGACCGAAAATATTGCAACAATTGTAGTATTTTATTTCAAATATTTGAGTCTTACAATCTATGTGAATCCTCCGATTCTTGTTTTTCAACAGTAAATAAAAGAGCCTCCGAGCTTAATCTTGAATTTTATTTTATTTTAATCCAAGTGCTAGAAGCCTGATCTTGATCTTGACGTACTTTTAATCCAAGAGCCTACAACTTGTTCTTGAATCTTCGTCTTGATCTTTTAATCCTTAGAACACTTGAATGCTTGTAGCTTTTAGAGAAATCTGCAGCGTTTGATCCACGAGCTCCCTCTTGTTTCTAGTTATAACTTCTGGTGTCTTTTCTGAGTTATGAAGACCCCTATTTATAGTTGTGGGAGGGAAGAGTTATGATAAAAACAAACTCTTTTCGACCAATCAAATTGAAGTGTGACATGACCGCATATGATTGGCCAAAACATGTCACTTGCACACGTGGCACGATTTCATTGGCCTTTTAATGTGACTTGGCATGCCTTGTCATTTTGACACGTGGCATGATCCCATTGGCTCTTCCGTTTGACTTGGCGTGCCACGTCATTTGACGCGTGGCATCAAACTGGGCCTCTAGGAAGATGACATCTTGGGCTTAATGAAGTGGACTTATCACTTTAGCCCCATTTAGCCTAATGGATTAAAATTTATTTATTTAATCCATATATATTGAACTTATATAACTAATCCAATTATATTAGCTTAATAAATTTATTTGAACTAATATATCTTGAATTTAAAATATAGTCCAACTTATTTTACGGATTTAATTCCAATAAAATTTATATGCCTACAGTCTTATTGGAAAAATTTCGCAAAACTTAATAACTTATTTTACTATTCCAATAAATCATAATAAACATTAAAAAGTAAAAGACAAGACTATATTTCATTCATTAAAAGTCAAAACTCAAAACAAACTATTCAAGAGAACGTCCAAACGCTTATGGGATATCCAACACATGATCTTCATCAAACACATTTGAATCCGCTTGTGACAAGGTTGTCTTAATATCTTCACTTTCATCCACATCTACAATTCGTCTGCAATATTAGTTAGTTAAATATTAAGAACTAATACAATTGTAAAAACTAATAGTATTCAAATTCGCATAAAAAAATTACCAGTTTGAGTTGGGGAAAAGTCGTGCAACCAATTTCAAGTAGCAAGAAGTGTTTGACATTTTCATAATGGATGCAACTTCTCTACTTTGTCGGAACACGCCCAACAATGCTAAATGTTGATTCCATGCGACAGTGAAGATCATAATATTTTTTAGAATGGTACTTTCAATACATCTCTTGAAACTTCTCAAGATCAAGCTTTGGTTTCTCTAAGTAAAGATCAAATTCCGACTTTCCATCGCTAGATACAGTATACCTTTTATATTTTATATATTTTAAAAAAAACATTTTCATTAGGCCCAGGGGCCGGCCTAGCCCAGCCTCAGTCAAGCCTTACGTGTGACAGACTTACTCGGGCCGAGTTTAAAATTCTCATTTTTAAATGAGTTTTAAATATTCTAGCCCAAACCTGCTAAATTACGGGTTGGGCTGGGCTAGGCCGGACCGGTCCAATGTGCCAAGCACGTATCTACTTAATGGTTTTGAATTAGGAATTGCTTTTGGATAAAAAGTAAAGAACTCGTCTGATTTGGATTTTTCAATAAGTGATTCTTGACAATCAATTAAAGATTTACTACTTCTGGTGAAAGACTCACGAAGGAAGATAGTGGACGCCCAGCGACAGGGTTATAATTGTTGTAAGAAGAAAAGGAAGTGTTTGTGCGCCTTGTCTGTCGGAAACACAAAAACCTGGTGTTTCCCTTTTTACTACTGACAAAGGCTCGCTGACGACTGAGCTGAGGAGTAATGGCGAGGATACCCATAGGGTGCGAGCCGGTAGTGGGATCGTTAACGCCGTCAAAGAAAAAAGAGTACAGAGTCACTAACAGACTCCAAGAAGGCAAACGTCCGTTATACGCCGTCGTCTTCAACTTCATCGACTCTCGCTACTTCAATGTCTTTGCTACTGTCGGCGGAAATCGAGTACTATTCCTCTTCCTCTCTTCTTCTCTTTTTTGTTTCTCTTATTTTTTTTGGGTTACCTCTTTTTTTGTTTTACTCTGCTCAGCGGTTTAGTAAATAAGCCCTAATTTTCCTTAAAGATGAATCTTTTACGAGTAATAGAATACTCCAATGGAAATTGAGCATTCATATAGTTGAATCCCACTAGTTTGGTATTGAAGCTTATTGTGTTGCTGGAAAAATTATACAGGATTTAAATCACGTTCTTCTTTTCACTTAGGTATGAGAAGTACATGAAAACTCACGAGTGTGCTTCGCCTTTACTAGTTGTTTACTTCTTGTTGACTGTTATGTGGGAGAAGGTGCTATGTCTAGATAGAAAGCATCAATCTTTTTTCCATCTTGGTCATTTTGCCTATTTGTTAAAACCTCAAGTTCAATAATGCTCTCTATTTTTCATTTCAATTGAATGTGCCTGATGTAGCTCTGCAAGTTACTTTAATATTGAGTCTCGAGAATGGAGGACCCCAACCTCTCACACACATTCATTTTTTGATGCTTAGAAGCAAAACTGTTAAAGTCATATTGGTTGGTTCTTTTGCTTTTAGCTCACGGTTACCTTATACACAGTAACTCTTGGTTGGTTCTTTTGCTTCTCCATATTTGCAGAATTCCATATGTTTTACAGATTGCAAATGATTCCCTATTGCCTTTACCTTACTAATATAACCCCTTCATGCCAAAGATAATGATTATTAGAATTGCCTATAATCTAGAAATCTTGTATAATTTCTTATCAAGGTGAGAGTGATAGCATTATATAACTTGTGGGTTTCTATTCAACTTGAGAGTGATGCATGAGGCAACCTTTTATTGCTTAAATAAATTCAGAATTTAGAGAGGCTGCATGCTTGTGTAAATGAGATGTCTTTTCTTATTGTAGATTATGCCATCTGAGAATTGTTAAAAATTAGGGAAACTGAAAGAAGATGAACAGTAATAGTACAATCGGAGTGCTAGCTTGAGGATATTTCCATTGTATGCCAATAGTGATAGCTCAGACTCAAGTCTTCAATTTTTCTGTTGGCTTATCAGGTGACTGTATACCAATGTCTGGAAGGTGGTGTTATTGCTGTGCTGCAGTCTTATATTGATGAAGATGTAAGAAGTTGCAAGTTCTCTGTTGCTGCATTTGTACTTAACATATTTGATTTGTATGCTTAAAAAGCTTTTGGCCTTTTCCATGTGCTTTGTAGATCAGAAAGATGAATCTTTTTACACTGTAAGTTGGGCTTGCAATATTGATGGGAGTCCATTCATAGTGGCTGGAGGAATAAATGGAATTCTCCGTGTTATTGATGCTGGCAATGAGAAGATACACAAGGTCTTGTACATGAAACTTTGGCTTGCACGTTTACGTGGTTAAAGAAAACGAGCTGCTTGTTTAATTTTAGAGTGAATTTCTGCAAATGAGTTCATAACATCCATCTAATTAATTTTTACCTGACTAGTAATATGTTTCTTCTCCTTCATGATCCAATCCATCTTATTCATTGTGATATAAGCAAGTTAAGTTTTCCTCCATGATTATTCAATCCATGTTAAGTTATATCCAGTCAAACAATACAAGTTTGAAAAATGAAGATGCTATTGAAACTAGTTACATGTTAACTTAATAGCATATGTCTATTCACCTTTTCCATTTACTTGTTTACGATTGAACAGAGCTTTGTGGGACATGGAGACTCAATAAATGAAATTAGGACTCAAGCCCTGAAACCATCTCTTGTAGTATCTGCCAGCAAAGTATGTACCTTACGTATCATTCTTTCTGTCTTATTTCTTCTTTCACGAGGAAATTTTATTTCTCTTAAATGGGCTACTTCGTGCACTGTTGCAAGATGCGTGTAGATTAAAGCTCCATTTTGGAACTGTTTCATAGGGCATATTTTAATCATCGAGATTTGGCCAGGATGAATCGGTTCGCTTGTGGAATGTTCATACTGGAATATGCATTTTGATATTTGCTGGTGCTGGGGGTCACCGGAATGAAGTACTCAGTGTGGTAAGTTACTGTATTAACTGCAGTACCACTCCAAGGATGGAGCTGGTAGCAAAGTAACGTCTGTCACATCTATTGTTAAGAATACTGTGAACTAGGATGTTGAGCAGATCAGCTGGTTTTGATGGTTGTAGGACTTCCATCCTTCTGACATATATCGTATTGCTAGCTGTGGAATGGATAACACTGTTAAGATCTGGTCAATGAAAGGTAAGTATGTAGTCATTTTCATTTTCCTATAGATTGTTGAAATGACATATGATATACGACTAAAGGAGTGTCATCACCTACTAGAACATTGAAAAAGAAAAAAAATGAGTTATCTCTAGAGGAACAACTTGTGATTGTTTTTGTTCTCAAGGTTTGTCCTGAACCTTCCTAATGGTATTAATATTGTTGTTGATGTGGTCCTGTACTTTTTCCAAATTTGATGACTTGTCACCTGTATTCTCTGATCCTGGCACGATTTCTGGGAGGTGCTTAGCTAATGACTTGCACCCAATTGTATAGTATAGAATACGATGAATTTATTAAGAGATATTTCCATGAGGATCTTTGTTTCTGTCACAAGTGTGAAAATGATGTCAATAAGTCAAAGATTTGCTTGCTATAAATGCACCAACTACCTAGAAGGAAATATGAGTCAGCATGCAGTTCTCCTAGACATTGCATATTCTGGTGTTGAGAATGCTTGTCATCTAGACTACTTTACTATCCATATATAGTCATATGTATCAGCAAACAATCTACTGTTCCTGGTAGGAGGATGCAGAGTTGGTTGTGGATCAGACTTGTACTGCACCATCTATTCCATTGATGCTCAGTGGTTTCATGAGTTTGAAAAATAAAATGTAACATCAATTTAAGCTAGCAATTCTTTTCTGATGACCCTTCTTGTTGCAGAATTCTGGACATATGTGGAGAAATCATTTACTTGGACTGATCTTCCTTCCAAGTTTCCCACAAAATATGTACAGTTTCCCGTGAGTATTCTTCTTGTAGCTTCTCACCTTCTCCGCTTTTTTTTCTTCCGAAAGTTTTATTGGGTAACTTTTGCTTGCTGTAACCCCCTCTTTATCATTTCAGATATTCATTGCATCAGTTCATTCCAACTATGTTGACTGTAACAGATGGCTTGGTGATTTTATCTTGTCCAAGGTGAATAGCATGATCTGCTCACGACCTGAGTTCTTTCTTTCTTTTCTCTAACTGTTCTGCTATATGGATTCTTGATTGGCATTATCTTCCTTTCCCCTTAACAAGAGAGGGAAATTCGGAAAACCTGAGAACCTCTGTAAAATCAAAGACTAGCTTGAATTACATTTTTTTGACCACTGAGATGTACCTCAAGTTGGAAATGACATGTTAATTGTTTGATGATATCTTCTCATCTTTTAGACATTGTTGTCATATTTTTACCTGTACTGATCCATTAAATTTGTCGGAACTCAGAGCGTTGACAATGAAATTGTATTATGGGAACCAAAGATGAAAGAACAGTCTCCTGGAGAGGTTAGAAATCATGATCCTGGAATCTCTTTTTGATAACTATATTAAACATTGACACTAAACTTCCTAATGTATATTGCTCTAATTTTAGGGCACAGTTGACATCCTTCAAAAGTATCCTGTCCCAGAGTGTGATATTTGGTTCATCAAGTTTTCATGTGATTTCCACTACAAAGCAGCAGCTATAGGTAATACGAAGTGTTAATCAAAGTATTGCATGTCCCGACTTAATGAGCGGTTGTCATCATTGTTTCTACTAAAGAATTTACTGCTCGTGCAACACCATGTTGTTGCTGAGGTTGGTGATTAGTAACTTGTGACCATATGGAATCAAGATTATGAAAATTTGAGAATAAGATACAATGCGAAAACTACATATGCGCGGTCTGCATGCATGCTATGTTTCTCCTTGCAAGTTTCTTTCCAAGCTTGTACTTTGAATGAACCCTTTGACCTTACATCTAACAGGGAATAGGGAAGGCAAGATCTTTGTCTGGGAACTACAAACCAGTCCACCAGCTATGATTGCAAGGTTCATCTCCATCCATGCACCCCTACCTAGTTTCTGATCCTTCTCATTTATGATTTGGATTTCAAGTGTTTGTGCTTCATTTTTGCAGGTTATGTCATGTTCAATCTAAATCTCCAATTAGACAGACTGCCATGTCTTTTGATGGGAGGTTAAGATCCAAGAACACTTTAATTGCTTCTTCTGTATGTTTTTTTTTGGCAATCTGTGCATTAATTAATCGATGTCTTTTTTCTTCAGCACCATACTTAGCTGTTGTGAAGATGGGACTATATGGCGCTGGGATGTGGTAGCAACTTCTTGAGCTTTTCATTAGGTGTTTGAGCAGGACATTTGTCTCAATGTTTCAATTCACAGCAGCTGCCAAAGACATCCGACAGTGATGGGAGACTTTGAATATGGTATTTGAAGGATCCAGAACATATCTAACATGCAAGCAAACCTGCCAAATGCTACTTAAGTTTATTTCTAACCTCTTTCTTGTGAAACTAACTAAATGTACTAGTGAATTAACTTGGTACTTTTACTGCTGAAGATGCATGCAGTTGTTAATTTTGGTAGTGGCAAAAATTCAGTGTAGCCTTGAGTGGAAAGTTCTGAGATTTGTTTGCTAATTAGGTGATACTAACTTCAGCTCTTTGTCTTTGTAACTGGGGAACATTAGCATACGGGGCTGAAGTTCCCCGGTTATAAAGATAAAAACTTCAGCATACTGGGTTGAAGTTCCCCAGTTTACAAAGACAGAACTTCAGCTCTAGAGCTAAGTTCTCTAGAGCTGAAGTTGTCTTTGTAATTGTCTTTATAACTTGTGAAGTTTGTAACTGGGAAACTAGAGCTGAAGTTTTGTCTTTGTAACTGGGGAACTGGAAACTAGAGCTGAAGTTTTATTTTTGTAACTGGGGAACTTCAGCCTCGTATGGTGAAGTTGTCTTTTATAATTGACGAACTTTAACTTAACTGGTGAACTTCAGCTTAGCGAGGGAAAGGAAGCTGAAGTTATTTAAAAAGTGGGCAGAAGTTAAAAGTTTTTTAAAAAGTTGTTCGCCCCGCGCAATTTTTACCTGTACTTGTGATGTGTGAATCCTGAATATGATGGGCCTATAAATTGAAAATATTTACTTGTCTCGCGCAGGTTGTCCCGTCCATTAAAGAATGACTTTACCCTTCAATGATAAAAATCCAAATTATTGCAGCAAAGAGGGTCCCAGGATTTTGGTTTATTGGTTAAAGTGCGTATAATGTGTGCGTTAGATGCATGTCATGATCTTGAACTCATAGACAAAAGCTAAAGGTTTTAAATGAAAAAAGGGTAAAAAGATGGACTCATTATCCATCGAATGTCGAACTGTATGTCACGATTATCCAAAACAAAAGTACTGTAGCAAAGGAAAATCAATCTGTGTATCGCTCATTCGGGCATTTCTCGATTACCCAAAACAAAATTATTGTAGCAAAGAAAAATCAATGTTGCTCTATGTGGCCAACATAATGATCTTGCATTTACTGTTGGCAAAATACAACAATATAATGTAAAGACACCCTTATATAAGTGGGTGATGAATTCGATCATACATCAATACAAAATTTTCTGTGCAACTGCGGTGTCTTTTTTTACATTTTCTCGCCGTGCTACATGCTCAACATATTTTGGATCGTACATATCTACAACAAAGAATGGCTGACCTGTATGAAACTTGAATTATAGGAAAACAACATACTACAGATAGAACTTTGGGAGAGGAGAATTGAATCAAACTTGAGTTTGCAATCGCATCAATAGTTTCTGCATATTCTCCAGTTTCTGACCCAGCTCTTTAAAATCATCGACAGAAGATGCAGAACTACCTAGTTCAACACTTAGAGCAGCACATTTGGTCTGTGATTCCTTGATTATCTCTTCAAGAGAAGCTACTGTTGACTCTATACATGAGTTCCGGCTTCCACCAGTTAAATTTGACGATGGACTTAGTCCTATACTACTGCTGCTACTATCCCTGCTGAGTTTTTCAGGGGTAAATATTCTATCGAAGCTTTCAGTTCCTGCAAGAATTCATTGGTCCAAGTCACTAATCCTCAACCAAAACAAAGCATTAGAACAATTAATCTGACAAGTCCAGCACAAGGCCATGAGATAGTATCATTTACTAAATGTCTAATATGTGGTATCCTACGACTTTTTGGAGCCGAGCTCAGCTATCTTACGGCAAAGACTTCTATTTTAGCAATTATACGGATAAGTGCTACTGATTCAGTATACTTACTACATTTAGGTTTAGAATCTCAGACTACAGAATGAAGAGATATATGGTGAAAAGAAAGTTTCAAATAAGATGCAAAACTTACCTAAGTTACTGAGTTGACGGATTGCTCCTGGGCCGATAGAACCTTCTAACTTAAGTACCCGCAGGATTCCAGCGGCAATCCGACCCATAGAGTCAACCTCAGACTTGCACAAGAAAGCAAGGTACTGGAGCTCAGCCTTCGTCACCACTGCCTCAATCTGCCAAATACAACATACTTTATACATATTCAGAGCAGGGAGATCAAAATCAAAGGACAAACTCACAAAATCTTCGTACCGGCTGTTTGACAGAGAATTTCAACTTTTCAACAATCCACTTTCCCATTCCATCATCAATATTGTCTTCGGCATTCACTATGTCTACTTCGATGTTAATACCGCCAAATGTGTCAGCAGTCTCTTTAATAGGTCCTTCAGGACTAACATCTCGCAGGATACTCTGTCGAGAGCGCGGTTTTAAGATCTGCAGACCTTCCACACCAACCTGCAGCAGTTCCTAGACTTGTTACTTGTCTAAAAAAGCTCCATGAATTGAAAATGATTGTGAAAAAGAGAACAACAACAACAACAACCCAGTAAAAAATCACAAGTGGGGTCTGGGGAGGGTAGTGTGTACACAGACCTTACCTCTACCCTGGAGGAGTAGAGAGGCTGTTTCCGATAGACACTCGGCTCAAGACGACAATTGTGAAAAAGAGAACAACAGCAAATAGTTATTTGCGTAAAAACCAAGGTAGCATAGTAATCTGTTCATGTGCTCACCTCAAGAGACCAGGGCCACAACTAACAAAAGTAACCCAAACAAAAAAAAACCCCACGTATTTGGAACCTCTGAAGCTATAATGATAGGTGCAAAACTATGAAATAATTGCCATGTTTCTTGTCTAAGCATTGTTTTAGAGCTACTGTAAAAAATCTCAACAAGCAATAACTGCTCAAAACAATAGCTACCCTGCAAGATATAAAGTACCTTATAACACGAGGTCATGTTTTATCAATTTCCACTGAGGCAAATACATTGCACAATAGGAATAAAGTGCTTACAGTAATCAACTCGAGGGGGTATCTTTTTTTGCCAGACAATTTTCTGCTGCCATCTGTTACATGCTTAGAGCTGCTTGCTTTGACACAAATGTTGTGGAAAGTTGTGTGCCAACACCTTTCTTCTCTGATGGAATCTTCATGATCACAGAACCACCACTTTTCTGCTGCTTCTTGTGCACCTTCCAGAGCAAATAACCAATCTTTGAATTCGATGGATATATCCACATCATCAGGTGTTTCCAACTGTAATCGTCCAGTGTCCTTTCCATCTGGAAAGAAGAAAAGTATGAAGAAATGAGATGAACATCGAACAAAAAGATCACAAGCAAAGTTAATCACTGAACTCATAGACGACAAAGAAAATGAACTCTCCATCCACCCCGAACTGCCTGTGCCTAATTTATTTGTTGTTTTAATTGCCTGTGCGTAATTTGTAAGTTGTTAAAAAACACTGCGTACTTTCCTTAAAGGGAAGGTTTTAACACATTCAAAATAAGAGAGATTTGTGGACCACCTATACTCTTTTACATATCATTTCTTCCTCTACTTTATTCTTTTTAAGCATAAAATTCAAATTATGGCTCCGCATGTTTCTTCGCAAGTACTAAAAAGCTCATATTTTCAACTCTTCTTTTAATGATCATGCCAAACCAAAAGTGCAAAACCGAGTTCGGATGGCAGGAGTAGATAACATCATAAGTTGAAGAGTCTAACCGTCTTCAAGCTCATTGATGGTAGGAGGTGTTGCTTTCAAAAGTTTAGAAAAAGGCCCAGCAGACAAATGCTCCAAACCTTTAGTAAGCCCTTCCCCAGGACCACCATCTGGCCCAAGAATTCCAAACCTGTGAAGCAAGGCTTCTGTGTAATTCATTCCTCCCCCAAGGCGGACACCCGCAATACAAGCTGAAACATTTAGACTGTGACACTCCATGTCCTGGGTTTTATATGGAATCACCTGTACCATTTTTATGTCCAAGAAGGGAACTAAAACAAAGTTGCCATTTGATTGATTGATCTTCCTGTTTTGCACCCAAAAGACAGATCTAAGATGACATCCATTCCCCATCAACTGGCCATTTTGGCTTGAAGTCCACGCCAAGCCGTTCTCACATGGCAAGCTACTCAGAGTGTCTGCACAATCAACTTCAACACTTTCCCAAAGCAAACTTGATGAAATGGCTATAGCACCACCCAAGGTTCTATGAGTAACTTTGATGGACAGCTCTTTGCCTATAAATTGAACCAAAGGCGTTCCTGAAATGTCAGTGGAAGAAGACTCCAAAAATCTTAGACGCAGATCATTCACTGCTAAACTTACAGCAGTATCACCCGGAACTTTTTCACCTAATGATCCACCTGAAGATTTTTGACTTACTTCCTCATGCGAATTGATCCTCCCAACTACTGCAATCTTTTCACTTATCCTCCCAAAATATGTGTAAAAATCTAGGACAAAAAATAATTGCTCAACCGAAGTGTTGGAGAAGTACTGCTGACAGGCAACTCCCACTCTGACAATTCCTCCAGGGGGTGGGACATTTGTTAAAGGGCTTCCATCTGCAGTAGCCATAGCTATTTCAAGGCAAGCACCTTTAAGCTCAACACATCTCCATAAATTTGAAGATAATGTAAGAGAATTTTGGAGTCCAGTTGCATCATTACATGTTTGTAGAGATAAACTAATGACTGAAGCACCAGCACTCAATTTCTTCTGGCTACCATCAATTGGTTGATCTTCCCATAGACAGAAGCATGCCGGATCCTTCTCGAGGTGTAGTAGCCCAAGCTTAAGAGCAGGTGACTCAGAAAGGACGAAATCTTCAATATGAAGTCTTGCCCCACCAAACAAACTCTGACAGGTGTTATTTTCACCTGAAACAGTATGATTTGGTGTTCCCATGTCTAATGGGACAGTAATATCTATCCCCTTAAGATTGAATGTAAGGGAGTTAATAGAGAAATCTGATAGAACTACTCCAGGATTCACTACAATTCCATCTGCTAAAAAGGAACATATCCTCAAACATGATTCTTCCTGAAGATGAAGCTGACAACCAATCAAGAAGAACAAGATAAGTTCATCAAGTAGTCAAAAGAAAAAGACAATATGAGGTAGTTATCTAGAATAGAATATGAATACCATAAGGGGCTGACAATTGATAACTGTGGTAGAAGCAAGAATTGGTGGAGATGGTGAAGGCTTGAGCTGAAGAGAATGGAGAGATATCAGGGGGACCCCAGCACTGAAGTTCCCCTGCTGGTCCCCTAGAGGATATATGGGAGGACAAAAATCTTTACCTGGATTAAGCAAAAAGAGAAATACGTCAAATTCAACCATATATTCTAGACTAAGATTTCTATCCAGACATAACATATTTCCTCCAAAATTGATGACAGTACCAAAGTCTGGAATGTGCAAAACATCATCAGAATCCGCCAGCTCTGATGGCTGCACCAAGGTGCATGGAGGGCGTGAAAATGTATCCCTGCATTTCAAGCAATTCGTGCACTTAGAACGTGCTATGGAAATTAAATTCAACTCTTAACTTCCAGCAAAAGAATTTCTCAGGGAAGATTTTGTATCCACTTAACCAGATCATTATGAAATAACAGATCCCTAATCTGACTAAATTAGAGTTTACTTTTTTCCAGCAAAAGGTTTTGACTTTTGAGATCCTTGGCTCCGTATTCCTCTTGCCATAAGGGTAAGGTAAGAACTGTCAAAACTTATTGCATGAACTCCACTACTCCAGACAAGTAGATATAGTTTAGGAATAGAACAAAGAGAAACTACATTTACCCCATTGTGTTGAGGGTCAAACCCAACAGTATTTGATGAACATAAATGGTCCAAATACAAAAATATATTAACAAAGCAGTTAGCTTGCTCAGAGAATCAATACATTGAGCAGTAAGGTGTTTCTAGTTCAGATTCAGTTAAACCCTCCATGAAGTACAAAACGTAATACGAGATAGATTTAGTGAACTGAGCCTCCTAGCCTCGCAGTCATTCACAAGGTAAACTGTCCATATTTGAAAACTAGCATAATTCAAGCTATAGCTATAATGCCAACAGCATTTACAATACACATAATTAATTCAACTCTTGTATGACTATGAAGGTAAAATTTCTCTCAAGACATCTCTGAGCCTCATAAACTAATGTTAAGCTTAGAAAAATGGAGTTACCAGAGTCCTATACATAGAATGCATAACATTCAACGAAAACACGGTTATTTGGTTGCAACTACTGATAAACAATAAAATCTTATTGCTGAATTAAGCTAAAGTTGCAGTCAATGATTTTTTGCAAACTGTGTAGTATGTGAATTTGTGTGAAGTGATGACAGAATCGTCAATCGTGGAAACTTGCCTTAAAAAGACTCCCCCTATCATAAGACGAGTCAAGCATTTTGCACTTTCTCCACCTGAGATACTTCCCTACAGAAGGCAAAATCCATTATAAAGGCCCTAACAACAAGTAAAAAGAACAGCTGGTTCCACCAACATACAATGTGTTGCATCGTTTCAACTTTCATGAATCATTATAAAGGATAAGAATATTTTATTTTTAGTATTAAATAAGAAGCTATACCCGAGAAAAGATTAAAGACTGCATCAACAGTTCAAGCTGGAATTCTGCAAAGCAAACTGACTCATATTAGTGGAATTTTGAAAGAAATAGAAACCTTACAGTATCGATTACAATATCCTCCATGTAAATAAATGACTTCACAGAGAAGGCAAGCATAACATCCAATAATAGATCTTCAACTAAACATATGTATCACAATCATTTTGAATATCATATATTGCTTGAGGGTAGCTGATAGTTGATGCACTGAACTACATTGAAGCATTACTTTTTTCATGTCTTCTAGCAAAAAATAGGAAACCGCAAAGTGACCCAAAAATTCTTTGAAGTAAACTCATGCACAAGAACAATCTCGTCCCCATGAACCGAAATTCAGTGTTTTCAAAAGCAAAAAGTAGAAAAGAACCACATGTTCATCGGTGGTTTGAGCAAAATCAAATGGTACGGGTGGAGGCTGGCTGTCTGTTAGTGTTTGGAGTGGCAAGTTATACATAGGCAATGATGGGCGAATATTTAAGAGCAGATAGTTACAGAATCACTCAGGAATAACCATTGAGGACTGAAAGTGGAGGAGGTTGAAGTATTTCTATACAATATATGATAGGCCAGTCGGGAGGACAAGATGNGGGGGGGGGGGGGGGTGCTATGCATGGTGAAATCACTTTTAAAGATATATATAGGAGGGTGGTGTAGAAGAAAGTGAGGCACAAAAATTGTAGCTTTTTCCAAATGGTGTACAGTACGCAGTGCAGTATTTATGGCATATAACTTAGGCAAGAGGAGGCAGATAATGGTAATTTTGTCCACTTGTCCGAGGACTTCAGAGAGGAGACTAGTCATCTGGCCTTGCATTGTAGTTTTGTTAACATCTTTTTTGAGATCAGCATTCTCGCTGCTCAACATAGCATGGGTGTTAACCAGGACTGTGACAAAGGCACTCGCAAGTTGGGATGTTTACAGAGGATTGGCAATGAAAGGAAGGAAACAGAAGAACGCCTTTCCTAAAAATTTCCAGCCAACTGGGAGTGAAAGAAATGGAATGTCCTGTGAAAGAGTGCACAGAAGGTAAAATGTACAAAAATCTCTTCTCATTTTTTTTTAAACTATGTATAGATGATTTGAGTAATAATAGATGTATGTGGTCGACCGCACACACTTTCTACATACTTTGACACCATTTGGTGTTAATTAATGAAAAAACCTTTTACTTTAGTCAATGAAAGATCCCCACAAGTCCGGGAATCCAAAGTGTACTTAAAATCTTAAACAAAGACGATGGTGAATTGTGCGAACCGCCTCCTCAGAAAGTTTAAACTATTAGAGAGGACACAGCCTCCTTACATGCGGACCCGATTCATTTCTTGAGCCAAGAACTGGATGATGGTGAGGCTCGAAGCCAAGATCACTGCCCCTCATCTAAGAGCTTAAGCTATTAGAGAGATGACCCGCTTTTATTTATTTGTATTAGGTTTGTCTGAAGACTGAAGTTTACTTGAAATTGAACAAAATCAAACATTAAAAGATGAAAAGATGAAGCGATAAAAAAAGATGGAAAGATGATCCAACAAAGAAAATTAAACAAATAAGATCATTAGAAAGGCAGACAAGAGGTAAATATTACAAACTACAAAGCTGTTTTAGAAATCTTCCTCTTACCAAAAATGAACTCCAACAAACTATATATGCTTTTGTTTATCAAAGAAGATGTTACATTTTGTCTATTTACCCACCAAATTTAAATCTTGATCCATACATTTGTAAACTAATTTTTTTGCATATATAATGGTATTTGTCTC
This sequence comes from Nicotiana paniculata, assembly GCA_005239505.1. Lineage (NCBI taxonomy): Eukaryota > Viridiplantae > Streptophyta > Magnoliopsida > Solanales > Solanaceae > Nicotiana > Nicotiana paniculata. The sequence goes on along the minus strand of ML357423.1, from coordinate 43,594 downwards.
CTGATCTCAAAATGCAGTCACTTGATTGATAAAGTTCATCATGTGTTGCATCCTTGAAGTTTGACTATGCTTTTACTTTTAGATTGTACTGTTTGAGTTATTCTCCTTAAAGTAAACTGTACGACTTTGAATTTCTCTCTCTTTTTTTGTTTTGTTTAATTGGTTTAATCAGATAGATTTATCATTAACTTTTGATAGCTAGTTATCCTCTCACTGCCTGTGCAATTACTGAAAATAGTACATGTACTTGAGGTGGCAACCTAACCTATGTCCTTTACACGCAGAAAAATGTGATCCACAACAATGGAGACCAAAGACCGCCCTGCTGCTTCTGTAGAATGCTGCCATAGTTAACAACCCATAGGAAAAGTCAGAAAGATGAAGTACACATCGGTCTATAACTTTCTAAGATAATGTCAACATTTGGAACCAATTTGCAAAAGTTTTATGACAGTTGTCAGTCATACTTGCTGATTTGGATTGACATCTCCTCTGTTAATACATGCATACAATCCCGTCAAGAAGCGAAGAAGGGCTCGTAATCCTGCAGAATCAAAATAGTAATAAGTAGATAGTAAGAAATAAGACACAAGAACATCCAAATAATGCATAATCTTTTCAACATGCCTGGCTCACTTAGAGCTGGACAAACAGCTTCTGTAATATGCAGTTGAACTTCAAGCCCTAGTGGACTATTTAGTTCAGTCCTCTGAATCGTAATCTGATAACAAAGTAACAGCGAGAAAGGTATCAATATCAATGGCATGTATGCCTCAAATCCGTAAGCTAGGCTCAATTGAGAAATAAGATTCATAGACGAAAACAGTGTGCCCAATTGGCATTACATTAGCCTCCCCAGATATTCCTTCAATGAATCTCTCCCCGCCAAAAAATACTCGCTTTGCTCCATCTTCATCTCTCTTGTTACGTCCTCCTTGAGAGCTCGCAAAATGTGCATCCGCGAACATATCGGGATGAGGTAACAGGTCAATAGATAGATGTTCCCATTCAAGTTTCTGTTATTAAGAGAAAAGTAGATGATGCAACATTATATAAGATGCAAACATGAGTAATAAAGGGTTTAGGACAGTGTACAAAAAGAAGGTACCAACACAACCCTGTAGAGACTGCCTTGAGAAGAATTATAGAATCCCATTCACGTAAACAATATGGGGAAAGTAGCCAAATATTAGAAAAGGAAATGTAATTACTTTGAACACATATATGAAATCCTTGCCACTAGAGAAATCCCTTGCTTCCTTCAGATTTACAACCTGCAACAGCAGATTGTTTGAGCCATTCTTGAGCAACAATCATACAAGTCTTATCCAAAATAAATGCAACCAACCTCCCAGTTCTCATTTGTAGTATACAGAAGAAGATTACGTATAGTGATTGAAGCCATAGGTGATGCCCTGGTGAAATAGACAATAAAGAGTAAGAAAACTATCTAACAGGGAAAACAAAATCACATGATTGCAAGAAACCACAGCTAGCAGATAAACAAAATTGCTCAAGTCACAAGTTTTTGCTAAGCCCCGCCAAAAGATGCAAGGGGGTCTGAGCATTAAACAATAGCATGTGATTTACAAGTGAGGAGCCTTTAGATATACTGTTTTGCACACTGCTGATTAAATCTTCTCTAGTAGAGTGCACTTATAGATTGATGTAGAAAAACGTTATGCAAATAATAGCGTCAAAATGTTAATTTGGAATTTTCTCAGGTTTAGATGACCTAACAAATTTATGATGTTCCAAAGCACTTATGACATATTTGACAGACTTCTAGGCACCAAAGAAGCTTGCCTTTATTCTTCCTTCTTTTTGTGATAGGTAAATTAGATTGAGTATCAAAAGGCTCAAGCAAGGATAATACAGGACTTTGATCAGCACACAGATAGAAATAAGAGCAGCTTCTTTCTTTACATGAACAATATCTGAACCATGTCAATGATTTTATAGTTATGCTTTGCTTTAAGTTTTTTTTCCATCAGCTTCTGGACTGATTTACGTTGTTTTATCTAGTTATAATTCTATAAAGAATCAAACCTAGAGTAGCTACCTTGGTCATTTCTAAGTCCAAACCATATCCTTTTTTTTTTTTTTTTTTTCTGAAGCCATTTTCAGTCTAAACCCATACTGTTTACTACGTGTAACAGCATTCATTGACATAGATTGGTCTCTTCAGTATGCTTATTCACAGATTGCTCCTATTATTATCCGCACTGATTTTAATCTGCCTGATAAATCTTAAAGCATAATTTCATTTTGAATTTTCAGCAGTTGTAGTTCAAGTCATTCGCTAAAAGAATCAGCTAAAATATAACCACACTAACTGACTATAAAGTCTTTAAATTCAAAATGTAACTGGAAACTTTGCATTTGCATTAAATTAGCTCTCAATTAAAATCTATATTTAATTTTTCAAGATCTTCCAATATAAGTGGCAGCCCTGATCGACTTAAAACTAGAGTTAAAAGGTTTCTGTACATTATAGTGAACTTCCTAGTAGGAATAAGAAGCTTGCAAATCACTGAAACCTACTGGAAGATTTCTATCATTTTTTGGTGTAGCTTTGTCGCTTTAGCAGCCTCATCTTAAAGGTCATTCTTACACTATATGTGGTTGGACCTATAAACCTCTGATTTCTGCGTCCTGCTTCTTCTATCCTCAATTTCTGGGATTAATTGCTCTATCATACAGAAAACAGTCCCCAACTTGCACAGGGATTAATTTCTTTTCCAGTAAGTACACCAGGATGCATGTAAAGTATTAGGGTACATTGAGAGGGAAGTAGGTAACAATGTAGACAACCAGCTGCATTTAGTTTATAGGCAGCATAGAGGGAACAATCATCCCAGAAACCAAAGGTGATACATGTATTAAGTACGTCTGATTAGATAAGAAAAATGAAGGATTAAGAAGTTCATTAGGACATCAAATTAGTAGAGGAAGCCAGTTAATTTAGGAGAAGGAAAAGCGATTGGAGAGCTTGGGGCGTTAACCCACTAGTACATACGTCGATCCTGTGGAAGGAAAGAAATAGGAGAGAGTTCGAGAGGATGGAGAATGATTATGTACTTTTGACGAATAGTCACTTTCTTTTCTTTTCTTTTTTTAGTTTCTTTTTGGTGCACCCATGACATAAGCTTCCACTTTGTATTGAAGATTGGTTGTCTTTTGCCAGAGAATATATTATAATGCAAATTCTCTACTTTTTTGCCAGTGTTGTCAAAGGCACGCTTAAAGCGAGCTTAAGCTTGGAAGCAAGGTGCAAAACATATTGAGTGTTTTCCCTCGCTTAGCGGGCGCTTTAGTATCGCCATCAAGGCTCTAAGTCAAACTTATTCTTGCCAATGAGTGTAATGCTGAAGAGGCGACACTAGACAATCAATATTTCATTTTATCGTAGTTTATTTCAATGTCTTTGTCCATATTGTTTTTATTCATGCTTTTAACTATTAGTCTTGGAGTACACGTACATATTTGCCTTTCATCATTAAAGCTCACGTTTAATTTGCGCTTTACACTTAAAGCCCCAACAAACCTTAGAGCTTTTTTGCGCTTTTCACTTTAATAACACTGCTTTTTTTTAAATACTGCTTGTATGCAGGAGATTTTCCCATTATTAATAAAATTATTTACCTTATCAAAGAAAACAGATATGCTCCTTGCACGAATGTTTGGTAACTAGATGATTGATACATTAATGCCTTTACTTAATTTTTTGACGCCATGGATTAGAAAGCATCCAGGAGTATATGGGAAGTTAGTGTGTGTGTGTATGTATATATGAGGAAAGTTAGAACTCCATATAAAGTGACATGCTTTATGGGGTTGGTAGTTAAAGACTAAAGAGGCATGCTTAACAGACGAAAACTTAAAGAAGAGAGGCATGCAGCTATGTCCAAGAAGCCATCTTTGTGGTAAGAAAGCTGAAACTGTCATCTTTTTTAAAAAAGAAATGTGAGGTGACTTCCCAAATTTGGAACACCTTTTTGTGCATGACAGGTATCAAATGGGCAATGCCAAAAGGTTCTTTGGAGCTATTAAGATGTTGGAACAGGAAAGGAGGTTTACCCAGGCAGAAGAGCACATGAAAGATGATACCAGCCTGCATTTGGAGGATTGTTTGGAGGGAAAGAAATTTGAGATGCTTTGAAGGAACAGGTAATCCAATCCAGAAGATCAAGATGAATTCCTTTTCGATATTTAATTTTTGGTGAAAAGAAGAAGCCCTAGTGAGTATTGAAGTTATTCTAGAAATTTTAGAAGCTCTATAAGCAGTTAAGGTTAACATTTTCTTTAGCTCCACATCTCTACATATGGTTTTGGCATAGTTTTTTGCACTGATATATGAAATTTGTGACCATTCAAAAAAAAAAAAAAAAAAAACCATTCAGGAGTAAGAATATCCAGTCCGATTTTGAAACAGGTGCAGAGTGGTGGATTGATCTCGGGAAGAGAAAGAAACGGGAAAAAATAGGATTAAAAAAATCAGAAGTGAACTTCTTGAACACTTACCAGCTTGCTCCTCCCCGGCGTCGAGCACCTCCATGAGTTTCAAGTAGAAGATTAACAGTATGCACTTGTAATGTCATGCCATCTGCAATCTGACAATAAAATGCCAACATACAAGATCACTCATCCCGAAGGATCACCCCACCAAATCTCTTTACAAGTATATGATCTTTCCAGAATCGAGAATTTAAACACAAAGACCAGGGAAAATAAGAAGAGTATAGGAATCTGTCAGTGTACAATAATGAAAGCACTCGACCTAAAGTAGAGTAAACATGATGTAATAATTTATATATACAACACAGTCTCTGCTTTGAGTTTTCAGCCAAAGAGAAATTGAAAATGAAAGAACATAGACGTTACATGGGTTTCTCAACAGAAAAGAGCAATTCTGCGACTATCAATTCGTTGCATGTTGGATATCATAGGATTTCACTAGTCGAAGAGCCCTATGAATATACGCCTTTCCTTTTCAGTCTAGTGATGGACAATATGAAGAAACAAAAGAATAATTACAAAAGGGTGAAACAAGAGCTTAAATTAAGACCTTTATGCTTTAACTAACCCACTTATTCTGGAAGATATGATCATCCATAGACCTCTAAGGTTTAAGGTGATTAAACAATACTAAGGGTCTACTGATTCCATTGGATTATACTATACATTATCTATCTTCAAACTTCAAAACATTTTTCAGTATTTCATCCTTCCTTGGAACACCTATGTGATGGGAATCATAGCATTGCCAGTATTTCATTGTCAACTTTATGTTGTTACATTCTAAATCGTGCATGAATTCAATCAAATCTCAACAAATTATGTATACAAATTCCCATGGCGATGTAAACAATTAACTCGAACACTCAACCATAACATTAAAACCAAGTGAGCTGATTCTCTAATGTTGCTAACCTTGTCAGCAAATCCATATTTACTGCCCTTCGAGGAGCTACCAGATGATGCCGCACTGACAGCAAGATATGAAGTGAGACAACAATAATCAAAACAAGCTCTTAATAGAGTCGTATATTAAATGATATCCAGGTACCTGCTAGAGCTTCTAGATGTATCAATATCATCTCTTTCTTCGAGAACTAAGTCGAGCCTATCAATTTGTACGACTATTGGCTCTATTTGCACATTGCTTACTGATGGAAGCTTTCAGTTTAAAAACCAAAGTATAGGTAAAAAAAAGTTAAAAAATAAACATTTGAACTTAATAAAGATAAAAAATTTCAGAAAGACAGAGCTACTAACTATGATCTCCAATTTCCCGACTTTTGCGGTTGTAACATTCAGTGCCGGTGGTAATCCCGCGCTGGCATGCAAAGCATCTCCATTTATATCTACCAAAATCACCAAATTTGAGCTGTATAATCAAGAAACGAGCTTACATAATTGCAATTAGATGAAAGTTTTACCTAAATTGGAAAGTTGAGCCGTACGGCCCTGCAATTTGAACTGATCTCGGCTAAATGACTTTAGCCAGTACTTCAATGTGTACTCCAAAGCTCGAGCCAGAATTGACTCCATCTCTAGCCTATCGCCTTGCGTGAGTTGCAGATCTACTACAACAACGAAGAACAGAAGAGTTTCACCGGTACCGGAAAATGACGGCGTCGATAACAGAAAACGGCCTGATCAAGGACGGCGCTGTTAGACGCGGCGGTCGGCTCTTATGAGACCTTCTGCTGAAGGAATTCAGGCGAAAATGGATGGATAGTGAACGGAAGAGGGGAAATTAGCGGGCAGAAGTGGCGTGAGTCGGTAGCACGTGCGAAACACGTGAAAGAGAGATTCTATGGGGCCGTAAGTGTACTATTACAATAACTTTCGGTGTGGTTTTACTATGTCGTCATTTGATAAATGTTGGGGAATGATGTAGATGATCATAAGAGGGGTATTGGATCTCGAAAAACAACTGATGTTATGTCAGGAAAAATAGGACAACAGATGAGAACGGTGGGCGGAAATGTCAGTCTGTCTGTACTACTTTCTCATGAGAGGGGTTTTGAATTGAAGTGGTGGAGCATATGATATGAAATTATGATTTGTATAATATAAAATTGATTTTTCCACGTCTTAGTTTTTCCACTTTACCGTTCCACTAATCATGCCTCCGCATCTATCTGTAATTGTTTCCCTTCTTCCTGCTGTTCATTTCTTTTGTGAATTCGGATTAATTTTACTTACATGTTCAATATAATTTGATTTGCAGTAATCTGTTATTTTATTTACTCTGTTTTAAAAGTTATCGTCTTACACATAGGGGTGAGGGTAATATCTTTTTTAAGTAAAATTTTGCAACCTGATTCTATAGGTATTATTGATCTTGTATAAATTTTAATTCGTTATATTATGCTTGAATATATGTGTGTAAAACTTGCTTATGCGTGTATTTATTTTTGTTGAAAATCAATTACAATGTCCTTCCATAGAAAATGATTAAGCTTACTCTCTGTTATGCTTTGGGTCTATTTATAGCCGTAAAAAAAAAAGAGGTAGAAATAACACCAAGTAGCCACTTGTTGCTATTTAGGTATGTTCTGAATTATTCTGAAGTTAAGATTTTGCTTATCCTAAAATTTGGATAATAATTAAATTTATATTGTGGTTTTAAGGATATGAGATTTCACCAAATACCAATTAATAAACGAGAAAATAAATGACTGAAATTGAATCAAACCAGTGTGCAGACTGAGCCTCGACCTGAGATAAGTTCACAAATACCTACTCAACAAAAAAAAATTACCCGCTTCTATCCAAACCAAAGTATTTACCTGGTCTACCTATTCCATGGATCATAGAATGCTTATTGATGATCAACATGCTTTATGGGTTCTTATTTTGCTTTGTATTTTTGAATTTTTTTTTCTCGCTTAAGCTTGTCACGTGCAAGGTGTAATGGTGAATAGAATCACTAAAAGATTTATCTTGTTCCATTAATAGTTAAGTTGTTCTCATCCTTCAATTGTAACGCTTATAACCATGTTTGATTTGGAAGAGTTGTTATAATATTACCACATAATTATTTCTAATTTCATTCATATTTTTCATTTTTTCCCCTCCATAATCTATCTTTTTGCACGTTTTGATCCTTTTCTTTATTTTATCTCCCTTTATTATATAATAAAAAATAATTGAAAGAGTATTTTTTTCCTTCTTTATTACATTTTTTTTCCATATCAATTATCCAAAAATAAAATATATAGGATAGCTTATTTATTTTTTTCTTTTTATCTTTCTTTCTTTTTAAAAAAAGAATATATGTATTTCTGTAAATATTTCTAGCACATAGAATCCAAAATTATATATCATTATAATAATTATAAAATACTTGTCACAATAGTATCCCAAAATTACATATAAATATACCAAATAGGTATATTACTATTTTATGTATTCTGACACCTATTTCTAATACAATGAACAATATTTTCATGGAACTCCATCTAAAATTCATTTAAGAAAACATTTCCACGACCAAGTTGGAAAAATTTCAAAAATTATTTATTACGGTATACTGTTATATTATATTGTATACTATAACAATATAATATTTTATAATCATGACTTTAACTTTCCACAAAAGCACCTAGATGATTCAATAAATACTAGTCGAAGTATACTATTAATAGTATACTATATAATATTACAACATATTGTTGCAGTATATGCATATTATTATGATATACTATGGAAGTATATTGTATACTATAACAGCATACTGTTGCAGTATAACTATATACTCCTACAATATATTGTATATCATAGCGGTATACTGTTGGGTGACTGTGTTCTTTGATTTTCAGTTGAAAAATTCGATCTCAATCGCCTCAAATCAGCTCCAAATGCGATCAAATTTCAGTATGAACTTAAGGTACTATAAATAATATTTAATAACACCCACTTCGAATAAAAAAAAATCTTCAAAATAAAAATTTTAAATTCAAGAGCTTCAAGCCCAACAATGGTGGATATTCAAACAAATGCAAAAATTGAGATATGGAAAGCTTACTCGAAGGTACTATAACCAATATTTTATAGCTATAAAATCATGAGCTTCAAGCTCAACGATGGTGGGTTTTCATACACACAAAAAATCATATATTAGAAACTTAATATATTAAGTAATCGTATGTGCTACTTAACATAAAGAAAGAGCAATTTATTTAGTTATCATATTATAATAGCTACTAAGCAGGCTTGCAAAAATGAAGCTAAATGTTTTAACATTCTGTACTTCAAATGCGATCGCAAATATGCACTGCAACATGAGAGAAGATAGCTTATTAGATTATTGAATTAATTTCATACTTTTTCACAAAGAAAGCTAGGGAATTTAATTAAAAGTGGAAATGCACTATTTGGTATGTTGGGTAAAACAAATTCAAAAGAGAAAGAATAATGGGTAGCCGGGAAATATATTTGGATCAAATGGGTAGAAATTATAAATAATTTTTAAATGGGTAAAAACGAGTAATTAATTTGTGCCTCATAGGTAGGTTGTGTAGTTTTCTCCTCGAAATAAGGTTCTCCCGAGGTGGTAATGGTATAGAGACAGTTAAGATAAAATAATTCTGATGAACAGTAAGCAGAGCAATAAGCAAGGAAGAAATGATTGTATAGCTTTTTCTCAGTGAACAATGATGAATACAAATGAATGGAATTCCTCTTTATAAAGTAGAGGAATCCTAATTAAAGTATACTTCTGATTACATAAGGAAATCGTATAAACAGTTGATTAGCCGCTACTGATTTGATCAGTTCCGAGATTCACGCCACGATCCTTGACCAATCACGGATATCTCGCTCTTTCCATTACTAAGTTATTCCGATATTACTCGAAGTCTATCTCTTATGGCCTCGATCGATACCGACCTCGATCTAGAAAGAGGCTTCGATTTCGGGCTCAATGTCTCAGCTCTTCGATGCAACGTCCCAGTCTCGATCAAATAGTGAAATCGGGTAGTCCCGATTTCTACGGTATACAGATAGTCTATAATGATAAGAAACGAACTGAGCCTTCGATTTTTTCCTGACTTTGATAGACAATGATGTCATCCTCGTGACGTAAGCAGTGGAAGTGACCGAAATATCCCGTCGATTCAGTTTCCCAAATCATTAATGAGCGTCAGTCGGCTGTCCGCCACTAGTGTCGTCGAACCGTCACCATAAATTCGTAAATATGGCTTCTTCTCGTTGAATCACACTTTACTTCCATCTTCATCAGCTCTTTTAAGCTTTCATCTCTCTCATGACCTTCTCTTTCATCACTCCTTAGGTCATCTCTGCTTCGAACCACCAAACTTTTTACCTTCTTCTTTCATCAACCTGTATGATGGCGAAAACCTCTAAAACCGTTCCACAAAAGGAAAAAGCTTCCTCTTCTTCTTTCTGTCTAACTTCTACCTTTTCTTATACAGGCTTTCTCTAAGTCTCGGGCCGACTTAAGCCAATGTGAGGCCGATCTCCAAAGATTTTCGGAGGAGAAGAATGCCCTCAAGCTCCTCTGTGGGCAAAAAAATGAGGAGATCAGGGACCTCCGAACTGACTTGGACAGGGCTCGTAAGGAGGAAACCAAACTGAGCGAGCAGGTAAAAATTATTTTGAAAAAATACATGCTCGATTCAAGGGTGGAAGCTAACGTTTCGATGTCACAGTTGTAGCAAAAAATTGAGAAGATCGAGCTATTCCGGGAGGAGGTCGATCAAGCTAAGGCTGACTACATAGGTGGAAGGAAGGCATGGACCTCTTTGCAGCGGAAAAAGAGACCGTCTTGGCTCAATTTTCATCGGCCAAATTCCAACTTTAGAATGCTAGGGAGAAGTGCTCGGTTCAGGCCAAGAGGATCGAGGAACTCGAGGCTGAACTTGCTAAGGCCCAAACTAAGACCGAAAAGCAAAGGTCCAGGCTGACAAGTCGGTAGCCATATACATGGCCGATGCCGAGGCTGCCCAAGCACAACTGAGGGAGGCTACCGATCGAGTACAATAGACTGCTGAGCTGGCCAAATGCCAATCTCGGAGAGAGACCCTCGAGGAGATTCATGCCTGAGGTTTCGACCTTTCTGAGGAGATAGCTCAGGCAAAAATGCATGAAACCGATGCCAGGCTATTGGCCTCTTTCGACGATGACGATGTTGATGAAGGTAGCAAGAGCGAGTCTGATAATGGTTAGGGGCCCGAGGAGGAAGCTGCCCCCGAGGAAGGAGTCACTCCCGCGCATAGTTAGGGCTCTTGTAATTTTTTTTCCTTTTCTTTTGTGCGGGACCCTTGTCGATCCTTTGTAAATACCCTTGTTCAAATATATATAAAAATATTTCCTTTTTGAATTTCGTCTCAATTTTTGCCTTGTGATAATTTCAAACCTGTTTTGTGCCTTGTAAATTTTAGCATACTTTATGCCTTAGCTTGTTTAATACTTCGATTTTAGGCAACTTGGCCAAGGCCACACTAATACTGCTTTCATAGTCGAGTGAGTTTTTACTCGAACTCAAAGTAATAGAACCCTTTGGTTTGCATTGAGTGAGAACAGATTCTCGAACTGTAGTCGAGTGAGTTTTTTACTCGAACTCGAAGTAGTGAAACCCTTAGGTTTGAATTGAGTGAGAACGTATTATCGAACTGTAGTCGAGTGAGTTTTTATTTCGAACTCGAAGTAGTGAAACCCTTAGGTTTGAATTGAGTGAGAACGTGTTCTCGAACTCCAAAATGTAATAGCCCTTAAGCTCTTTGAATCGGGCCGATATGGCCTCAGAAGGATGGTTTTTTCCCCCCTTTCAGCTTAGAGACTTTATAAGAATTTCGTTACGCCTTAGCATGAATTTTTTACCCATTGGGTTTTTTGAGGGTTTAATATTGATCGAAACCCTTTTGCTTTTTATGTCTTAGCACAAATTTGTATTTAAACAATTCGATACCTCTTAAGGCTTTTAGAGGGCTGATATTATCGAAGCCCTTTGATTATTTTGCCAAGGGTAGCCTTTTTAACCGGTTTTCAAAGAATTCGAAGACCTGTTTTTATTGTGGGATTTGGACATCTCCGAGCCGCGCTTGTTTGGTCTTAGCCTTCGGGTATGCCTATTGGGCTTATTTTCCTAATAACACTTTGAACTTGTTCAAAGTGTTAGTCCCTGAGAATGGTGGCCTTGGCCTATAAATCGAGGGTTGCCTCTTTGAGGTCTTACGGTTTCGAAGTTAGATAGTTCGAACATATTGGTTTTTGACGGCAGCCCCCGAGTACGGGGTTGATCGTTCGAGGTGTAGTTGTAATTGGAACTTGAGCCAGTTTTCACAAGAAATCATAAGTATGGAGCTTGTAAAGTAGAAAAATTCATTAAGGCACAAGATATCTGGTAAGAAAAGTACTTCTTTGAATAGTTCATACATGCGTACATGTTTTGCCATTAGGTCTCGGGTAATCTATACAGACACGGTTCATTCGACTATTTGGCCCATTACAAAGTTTTCTTATCGAGACCCCTTTGACATGAAGAATTTTCCTTGAAAGTATAACATCCGAGGGTGACACCTCCCAGTATTCGAGGTTGAATGTAAAGAAACCTAGGATACTCTAAATCAACACGAACAAGGGTTGCCTCGTTAAAAACCTTGCCGGAAAAACCTATTTGGGAAAAAAACCGTTCGAAGGGAAAAATAGTACAACACGTGCTTTAAGGTCCTAATATCTTACTTGCTTGATGAGAACTTCGATACCTTCACTCGAACACCTAAAAATAATTTAGTGTAAAATGTAAATGAAAAAGGAGAAGGTCATACCTTAACAATAATATCATTTGAGTAGTGAGATGTTCCAATTGTTTGGTAGTTGCTCGTCGTTTATCTTGCCAGGCTTGTAAGATCCCTTTCCAACGATATCGAGGACTTAATACGGTCTCTCCTAATATGGGCGGAGTTTTCCTTCATTAGGGTCTCGAGTGTTGAGGGTGACTTTTCTCAGAACCAAGTCCCCGATTTTGAAGTGGCGAAGGTTGGTCCTCCGGTTATATTACCTTTCGATGCGTTATTTTTGCGTGGCCATTCGAACAAGGGCGGCTTCTCATTTTTCATCTAGTAGTTCGAGGCTAGTATTCATAGCTTCGTGATTTGAATCTTCCGTTGTGTATCAAAATCTGGCGCTGGGTTCCCCGATTTCGACCGGGATCAAGGCTTCGACGCCGTATACTAAGGAGAACGGCGTTGCCCCCGTACTGGATTTTGACATTGTTTGATATGCCCAAAGTACTTCGGGTAGAATTTCTCTCCATTTTCCCTTGGCGTCGTTCAACCTTTTCTTCAGATTCTGAATGATTGTCTTGTTTGTCCATTTGGCTTATCCATTTCCGCTAGGATGATACGGTGTCGATAAGATCCTTTTTATTTTATGATCTTCGAGAAACTTTGTTACCTTGCTTCCGATGAATTACTTTCCATTGTCGCATACAATCTCGGCAGGTATCTCGAATCAGCATACAATGTGATCCCAGATGAAGTCTATAACTTCTTTTTCTCTGACTTTCTTGAAGGCCTGTGCTTCAACCCATTTAGAGAAATAGTCAGTCATAAATAAAATGAACTTAGCTTTACCTAGGGCCGATAACATAGGGCCGACGATATCCATCCCCCATTTCATAAATGGCCATGGGGACAAGACCGAATGAAGTTGCTCTCCAGGCTGGTGGATTATCGGCACATAACTTTGACACTTATCACATTTTTCGAACGAATTCTTTAGTGTCTTTTTCCATATTGGCCCAATAGTATTCTACTCTGATGACTTTGTGAACTAGTGATTCGGCACCGAAGTGATTTCCGCAAATGCCCTCGTGAACTTCTCGTAGGACATAATCAGTGTCCCCTGGTCCCAAGCATACTGCTAATGGTTCGTCGAACATCCTCCTGTATAATTTTCCATCCTCAGGCAATGCGAATCGAGCAGCTTTTGTTCGTAGAACCCTTGATTCCTTAGGGTCCAATGGGAGCTTTCCATTTTGCAAATACTCATTATATTTATCCCTCCAATCCCAGGTTAGGCAGAGTTTATCTCGGCGTGACCTTCTTCGGTTACTGACTTTGAGAGTTGAACGACATTCCCCAAGCTGATTTCATTGTCCTCGATTGATGATCCCGGATTTGCGAGGGCATCGACTTCACTGTTCTGCTCTCGAGGTACATGCTGCAAAGTCCATTCGTTAAAACGATGTAACGTCCCCTGCAGCTTATCCAAATACCTTTTCATTCTATCCTCTCGAACCTCAAAGGTTCTATTTACTTGGTTTACTACCAGTACGGAGTCGCATTTGGCTTCGATGACTTCCGTTCCCAAGCTTTTAGCTAGTTCGATACTTGCAATCATGGCCTCGTACTCGGCCTTATTGTTAGTCAACTTAGAAGTTTTGATAGATTGCCTAATAGTGTTGCCCGTAGACAGCTTCAAAATGATGCCTTGCCCGGACCCTTTCACATTTGAAACGCCGTTTATAAAAAGGGTCCACAACCCCGATGATGTACCCAATTTTAACAAAAGTTCCCTTTTGACTTGGGGTACGAGGGCTGGCGTGAAGTTGGCCACGAAGTCTGATAAAATTTGAGACTTGATGGCCGTTCGGGGTTGATATTCGATATCATACCCACTGAGTTTGACGACCCATTTAGCCAATCGGCCCAATAGTTCAGGCTTATGCAAAATATTACAAAGCGGGTAAGTGGTTATCACACATATTGGGTGACATTGAAAATACGGTTTTAGCTTCCTAGAGGCGCTTATTAGAGCAAGTGCCAATTTTTCTAAGTGTGGATATCGAGTTTCCGCTTCTCCTAGAGTTTGAATTACATAATAAATAGGAAATTACGTACCTTGCTCTTCTCGAACTAGGACACCACTTATCGCGATTTTCGAGATCGCTACGTATAAGTAGAGCTTTTCATCTGCCTTTGGAGTATAAAGCAATGGTGGGCTCGAGAGGTATCATTTTAATTTTTCTAACGCCTGTTGGCATTTCGGGGTCCAGGTGAAAATTTTCCTCTTTTGAGTAGTGAGAAGAACCTATGGCTCCGATCTGACGATCTCGAGATGAATCGACCTAAAACAACTATCTGCCCTATCAACATTTGTACGACTTTAACGTTGTCCACGACTGTGATGTCTTCGATAGCCTTGATTTTATCGGGGTTGATCTCGATCCCCCAATTTTACACCATAAATCCGAGGAGCTTTCCTGAACTGACCCCGAAAACACAATTCTCGGGGTTGAGCTTCATGTTGTATTTTCTCAGTATCTTGAATGTTTCCTGCAAATGTGTCAAACGGTCCTCTGCGTGCAGGTACTTAACTAGCATATCATCAATATATACTTCCATTGACTTGCCTATTTGTTCTTTGAACATTTTATTTACTAGGCGTTGGTAGGTAGCACCTGTATTTTTTAGCCCAAAAGGCATCACATTATAGCAATATGTGCCATACTTAGTGATAAATGAAGTCTTTTCCTGATCCCCCGAGTTCATTTGAATTTGATTGTACCCCGAGTAGGCGTCGAGAAAACTAAGGGTCTCGTGGACGGTCGTGGCATCGATCATGTGATCGATGTTAGGCATAGGAAAAGAGTCTTTGGGACATGCCTTGTTCAAATCTTTATAATCTACACACATCTTGGGTTTGTTCCCTTTTTAGGGACTACGACTATATTTGCTAACCATTCGGGATATTTTACGTCCCGAATGGATCCTATTTTGAGAAGTTTAGTTACCTTGTCCTTGATGAATGCGTGTTTTACCTCGGACTGGGACCTTCGCTTTTGTTTCACTGGCCTAAACTTCGGGTCCAAACTCAATCGATGTGTTGTTGTTTCTGGTGGGATTCGTGTCATGTCTAAGTGGGACCAAGCAAAAAAAACCATGCTATCAGTACGAAATTTAATGAGTTTCTTCCTGAGTTCGGGGGTTAACCCCATCCCCAGGTATACCTTTTGTTCGGGCAGATACTCGATCAATATAACCTGTTCCAGCTCTTCGACTGTTGATTTAGTGGCGCCGGAATCTTCGGGAATAACGAAGGAACAATGGATCCAATTATCGTCGTCTTCTTCTTTCATTCCTTACTTCTCCGATTCAGTCGAGGCTGATGGATGTGGTTGCTATTTGGCCTCGTGTTTTCCTTTGACCTTCGAGCCCTTTGATGTTGAAAGTGCCGATATCGATATTACCTCATCGATCGCGAATATTTCCTTTGCAGCATGCTGCTCCCCATATACTGTTTTCACCTCGTCCGGTGTCAGGAATTTCATCATTTGGTGGAGAGTTTAAGGGAATGCCCTCATATTGTGAATCTGGGGCCTCCCGAGTAGGGCGTTATACCTCATGTCGCCCTCGATTACATGGAACTTGGTTTCTTGAATAGTTCCAGCCACGTTCACCGGTAAAATGATCTCTCGTTTAGTCGTTTTGCTGGCCATGTTGAAACCGTTCAGGACCCGAGCTGCGGGCACGATTTGGTCTTGTAGGCCGAGCTGCTCCACGACCCTCGATCGGATGATATTTGCCGAGCTACCTAGAACCACTAAAACACACTTAACTTTAACTTTATTTATAAAGATAGAAATTATCAGAGCGCCGTTGTGGGGTTGCAAAATTCCTTCTGCTTCCTCGTTGTTGAATTATACGGTGCCTTCTGGCACATAATTTCAGGTCCGTTTTTCCCTAGTAATCAATACCTTAGTGTGTTTGAACACGGATCCTTGTAGAATATCGACCCCACTGATGATCATATGGATCATATGCTGTGGCTCCTCCTGCTCATTTTTCCTGTTGGCTTCCCTTTCTCTAAAATGACTCTTGGCTCGATCACTTAAGAACTCTCGAAGATGACTCTCGTTGAATAGACGGGATACCTCTTCTCTTAGTTGCCTACAACCTTCAGTTCTATGGCCATGTGTGCCGTGATACTTACACATAAGATTGGGGTTTCTTTGGGAAGGATCGGTCTATATAGGGCTGGTCCATCTAGTATCTTTGATTCTTCCAATTGCCGATACAATACCTGATGCATCAACATTAAAGTTATACTCTGACAATCGAGGTGCCTCTGTGGGATCGATATGCTTATCAAAACCACTTTTGCTCATAAGTCCCCGAGAACTTTGTCCTCGATCATTTCTTCAATCATTTCGGGTGGAATTGCATCCAGGACCGCCGTTCCTGTGATCTGCGATGTATGGTTGGTATCGGTATTTGTTCGACCGAGATTCCCTATCGATATCTCTTTGATTTCTGGCTGCGGACCTGTTCGGATACACGGAACCGGAAGGAGTTCCTAATTGGTCATCTTCGACCGGTACCGATTATGTACATCGGCCCAGGTTACCACCAGATATTCGATCAAGTTCTGCTTTCAGTTGACGTGATGCTATCGAACTTCTTTCATTCAACCCCTGAGTGAAGGCTTGAACATCCCAATCATCTGTGACCGGTGGAAACTCCATGCATTCCATTTGGAATCGAGATACGAACTCTCTAAGCATTTCATTATCCTTCTGTTTTATTTTGAAAAGGTCTGATTTCCTCGTCGCAACCTTTATGGGACATGTTCCTTTACGAAAGAATCTGCTAACATGGCAAACGAGTCAATGGAATTTAGCGGTAGGTTGTGGTACCAAATCATTGCCCCCTTCGATAGAGTCTCTCCGAACTTATTCAATAAAACAGATTCGATCTCATCATCTTCCAAATCGTTACCTTTGATGGCGCATGTATAGGAGGTGACATACTCGTTGGGATCGGTGGTCCCATTGTTCTTAGGTATATCCGGCATATGAAACCTTTTGGGAATAGGCTTCAGATCCGCACTTGGAGGACTTCTGTATAAATTTCTTCGAATCCATCCCTTTCAAAATTGGCGGTGCCCCCGATATCTGATCAACTCGAGAGTTGTACGTTTCCACTTTCTTATCATTTGCTTCAATTTTCTTCTCTCCCGACTCAATTCGTTTGGTGAGCTCCTCGAGCCTTTTCATTATTGCGAGATCAGTCCTCGATTCATTATTATTCGACCTTTCTGGTACTGGCTCGGCCCGGTGGGGGGCTTCCGGTTTGACCCCACTCAGAGTTTTATGTTGATTTTGTCGTTGTGCAATAGCGGCTTGTTGGGACTGAAGCATCTCGAATATTACTTGGAGACTGAATCCTCCATATCCTCTGCTCTATGTACCTTGACCACTAGATCGGCCTTCTCTGCATACACTCCCTTCAAGGTCCGCACCCAGATTCGCATTCAAAGCAATGTGAAAACTGATGTCGACTGAGTTGGCAACCGGTGCTCCCCTGAGATCAGCTTGTGGCACCTCGACCCCAGGAGCAATTACATTGTCATTTTCCCCGTGAAATCTAAGGCCATTATCACCATGTCTGGGTGCGTTTTGTTAGTTTGACATGTTTTTAACCTGAAAGAAAAAATACTTGACAAGAGCAAGCGTAAAGTAGTGCATGTTATTCGAATCAGTATTGAATAATCACTATTATCCTTAGCCCCACGGTGGGCGCCAAGCTGTTTACCCTAAAATTTGGATAACAATTAAATTTATATTGTGGTTTTAAGGATATGAGATTTTACCCAATACCAATTAATAAACGAGAAAGTAAATGACTGAATTGAAACAGAAATAAATCAAACCATGTGCAGGCTGAGCCTCGACCTCGAAATAAGGTACTCTCGAGGTGGTAATGGTATAGAGACAGTTAAGATAAAATAATTCTGATGAACAGTAAGCAGAGCAATAAGTAAGGAAGAAATGATTGTATAGTGTTTTCTCAGTGAACAATGATGAATACAAATGAATGAAATTCCTCTTTATATAGTAGAGGGATCCTAATTAAGGTATACTTCTAATTACATAAGGAAATCGTATAAACAGCTGATTAACCGCTACTGATTGATCTGTTCCGAGATTCACACCACGATCCTTGACCAATCACGGATATCTCGCTCTTTCTGTTACTAAGCTATTCCGATATTACTCGAAGTCTATCTCTTCTGGCCTCGATTGGTACCGACTCGATCTAGAAAGAGGTTTCAATTTCGGACTCAATATCTCAGCTCTTCGATGCAACATTCCAGTCTCGATCAAATAGTGAAATCGGGTAGCCCCAATTTCTATCGTATATAGATTTTTAATTTAAACTTTAACAAAATAAGTGATAGTTAATATCTAAATAGTGTCCCTCAGAATGTCTGTCTCTTTATTGAAGTGGAGGTTCAAATAGGACCAAAGTATAATAAAGGTAAATTTTATCAATTTTGTGCAGTACGGGGTTAGCAAAGTATGTTTGAAACAGTTGCATGTTCTCTTGTTGTGCTTTGCTAATGCAAAACGTTTAGCAGAAGAGTTCAAATACGAAGTCTGGTCAATCATCTTGGCCTTCAATGATCTCAATCTGTTATCATGCACGCGCTCTTGAGGAACTTTATCTCCAAATATGCTCAAAATTTTCAGAAAATCCATGAGTATCTTAAATTATGCTCATGTCTGTACTGGTGGAAAAAAGATGTCATGCGTGGAATCTTACTGAGCTGACAAAGCATAACACGTGGAACAATGATGAAGTGAGAACTGGAATACTCAATTAGTGAAATTAAGAATGCAAGAAAGATACGGATCATAACACCCATGAGATAGTAAAGAACAGATGACCGAGCCTAAATAGTTGTCAAAGAAGAAGCGTGAACGGAATGAATCAAGGCCAAAAAGGAGGGAAGATTCATGAACCAACAATAAATAAGAAAAGAGAATGATAATCGTTATAAGGCATTTATAGCTACGAATGTGTCAGTTATGTTTATCAACAATAACGAGCAATCAATACCATTAATGGTCATAATGAATTCGACATAAATAGGGGAAAACATTATGACTGGACACTTCTTTACAAGGATAGAGAATCTCACTTGCAAGGACAAGTTCCAAGCACTACTGAAATATACTTATAATTTCTTGCTTTACCAAAGCCTTCTACTTAATTTGTGGGATCGACTGTCGTTTCATTCCTTATTTTTAATTTACATTGTTATTTGTATTTCTTTTTCCAAACAGATTGTTGAGGAAGTAAAGTATTAATTGGTTATCAGCAACCCAATTTCTTCTAAATATAGGCTTTGACTGAAAATCCTATTTTTTGGTTAAATAAATTGGTTATGTTACCAGGAATCTGATAATCTTTTTAGTTCCAAATTCTTCTTTATCACAACCAAACTATGTCAACTACTTACGACAATAACCAATTGAACCAGCAAGAGGAAACATCACCACATCAGTCTCCGACGGAATCCCCTCGTCAGTCCCGCGAAGGATCACCTGAGAGATCTACATCACACGCTAATGATCAAGAAAGGGATGAACAAACCGTAGAACAAGACGTTTTAAAGAAATTGATTACAAAACACGTGAATAATGCTCTTCAAGCCTTTGTTAGGGGGTTGCCGAATGCGCCACAAATTCCTCTACCAGTAATTACGGTGACTTTAGAAAACCCACGCTCGGGGCTCGATAACTCTAGTAGTGGAGGAGTTCCCAATGAATCTCGCGATGGGAGGTCATGTACACCTAGTAACTCATATTTACAAAGTTTGGTACTAACTTTGCAGAAATAGTTAAAAGAGCAGAACGATCGCATAGAGAAAATACCTAGCGTGCCTCCCGTAATAAAAGGTGTGGATATTGATAAGTATTCGCAGCAGCCTTTGAAGCCACGTGCGACTCCTCTGCCAATTCTTAAAAAGTTTAAAATGCCCGATATTCCAAAATATGATGGAACAACCGACCCTCGAGATCACGTAACTGCTTTTACAACTGTCGTGAAGGGCAATGATTTAACCAAGCACGAAATCGAATTAGTTTTGATTAAAAAATTTGGAGAAACACTCACGAAAGGGGCATTAACATGGTATTCTCTTTTACCTAAAAACTCTATTGATTCTTTTGTTGAGCTTGCAGATTCATTCATAAAAGCATATTTGGGAGTTCAGAAGGTTGAAAAAAGGATGGAATACATCTTTAAGGTAAACCAAGGAGATATAGAATTACTCAGGGATTTGTGGACAGATTCCAACAAGAGAGGATGGTGCTACCACGAGTACCTGATAATTGGGTAACTATGGCATTCGCGAGCAATTTAAACAAGAAAAATTCAGAAGCTACGAGGAGACTGAAGGTAAGTTTATGAGAATTTCCTGCTACAACTTGGAATGATGTGTACAACATGTACAGCACAAAGCTACGGATAGAATAAGATACAGTTACACAGTCAAGGGTTGATGAAAGAGCAAGTTCGAGATGTTCAGAATCTGAAAAAAGGTCCGGGAAAAACATGTATGAACCTTACATGGGACCTACAGGACGGGATTCACGGTCTAAACAGGAAAACATATGATCTGAATCCAGATCAAGGCACAAAGATACGGGTTCATCATCCAAATTCAAAAAAGGACGGGATGCACGAGGCATTGATTCCAATACAAATACGAGGATTGGAGATTACAGTTTTAATGTTAGTACTTCCGAGTTGGTAGGTATTTTAAGAAGTATGGGAGATAAGGTGTGGTGGCCTAAAGAAATGAGATCAAACCCGAGCAGAAGAATTCCAGATTACTGGTGTGAATTTCACAACGATCATGGCCATAAAATAGCAGATTATAGGTTATTACAAGGCAAAGTTGAGCATTTGTTGAAGCAGGGTTATTTAACTGACTTGTTCAGTACGAAAGGTAGGCAATCATATATGAAGAATATACAAGAGTATTCGAAACCTCTGTCTCTAAAGAGAAAAGTCAACGTGATAAGTGGGGAGATGAGGTCAATGGTGTGACATATACAACGACAAAAAAGACGTCAAAAGTCACGGTCACTCATGGAAAGCGAGTTTTCCGTGTTTTAGATGAAGACAATATAACATTTGATGATGCAGATGCGAATGGCTTGTTAATTCCTCACAACTATGCGCTGGTAATATCTTTACTTGTACACGATACTAACATGAAACGAGTTTTGATTGGTCCAGGTAGCTTCGTAAATATAATTCTACTAAGGGTGGTGAATGCAATGCAAGCTAGTGACAATGTGGTACCAAAGGCACGATCTTTTTCTGGATTTTATAATTCAAGCGTTATCACAAAAAGGGAAATAATGCATACCACATTTGCAGAGAGGGTGGTCAAGGATACAAAGTTTCACGTGATAGATGCTGACATGGCTTATAATATGATTCTTGGAAGGCTATGGATTCATGATATAGAAGATGTACCCTCTACATTACATCAAGTTATTAAGTTTCCTTCACAATGTGGGATTCGACAAATCCATGGAGATCAACATGCCTCTAAAAGTATCAATTCAATGGCGGATTCAAGCATGAAAAATGATGTTGCAGGTGAGAAATACCAACTACAGAATTTAGTTGAGGATATAATAAGATAGACCCCAACTGAAAGCATTTCAGAAGAGACAGATGTAGATTCAAGACCCGATGTTATTCAAGAACCAGAAGAGAATGAAAACATCAAAATAGCGACTAAAAAACTCGAAGCTGTCATGCTATTCAAGCACTGGCCAGACAGAAAAGTTTACATTGGAGCAAAACTGAGCCAAGAAATGAAAGGTAAATTAGTTAAATTTTTAAAAGCTAACACATACTGTTTTGATTGGACGCATTCAGATATAATAGGTATACCGCCGAAGGTGATGATCCACAAACTAAATGAGGATCCATTGTACCCACCAATCAAGAAAAAGAAAAGGAAGCAAGGGTCCTTCAAATATCAAGTGATTGAGGATGAAGTACAAAAGCTTTTAAAAATTAGATATATGCGAGAGGTAAAATACCCAAACTGGTTAGCTAATACTATGGTAGTTCCAAAAAAGAATGGAAAATGGCGGGTTTGCGTAGATTACACTGATCTAAATAAAGATTGACCTAAAGATTCGTTTCCTTTACCGCATATAGATCAATTGATTGATTCTACCGCAGGTCATGAGCTGTTAAGCTTTTTAGATGCATATTCAGGTTACAATCAAATAAAGATGGATCCTCTAGATGAAGAAAAAACTTCGTTTATTACAGACATCGGGACTTATTGTTACAAAGTCATGCCCTTTGGTCTAAAAAACGCTGAAGCCACGTACCAAAGATTGGTGACTAAAATGTTCCACCTGGGAAAGACTATGGAAGTCTATATTGACGATATGTTAGACAAGTCAACACACGCAGATGATCATTTTCAACACTTATCAAGCACTTTCGAAATTCTCCGCATATACAATATGAAGCTAAATCCAGAAAATTGTGCTTTTGGAGTGGCTTCAGGTAAGTTTTTAAGTTTTCTTGTTTCAAACAGGGGCATTGAAGTGAATCCTGCACAGATCAAAGCCATTGAGGAGATACCAGATGTACTCACAATCAAAAAAGAGGTGCATGGGTTAATGATAAGTTGGGGTTTTGACCACCTATTGGCACTCTTTTACTTACGTTTTTATCTCAAAAATGCTTAAAGGTATTCCCGAGAACTAATGAGAAGTGCGTTCTTGCAGGAATATTGGAAAATGAGCCAAAAAGATGAAAATCAACTCAAGGAGGAGTAAAATTGGACAAGGACGAAAACATAGCAAAAAAGAGCAAAGTCCGGACCGCATAATACTGTGTGCGGCCGCAGACTATGAAGGGCCACTGTCAAAATTCCTTCACAAAGTGCGGACCGCACAATTATTGTGCGGCCGCAGAAGACAAGGTTCAGAGAGATGGTGATTTGGAGCCTGAAGAAGTGCGGACCGCACTATTATTGTGCGGCCGCACTTATAAATGTGCGATCCGCAAAAATTGCCCATGTCCAACTCAAGATCAAGAGTGCGGCCGCACTAAAAAATGTGCGGTCCGCACAATCAGAAGAAGTGCGACCGCACCCCAGAAGTATGCGGCCGCAGATGGCCACCCTGTCAAGTCAGCCTCAAAGTGTAGACCGCACACAGAATTATGCAGTCGCACAACCTCCGTAGGGGAAATTTTGTCTGATAATTTTAGCTTGGTATAAATAGATCCTTTTGTCATTTTTAGGTTAAGTTTGGAACGCCTGAGAATAGATAGCCGTTTTTCTTTACTGTTTTGGGTAACTTTGTAATAATTTATCATTCTAACATTAGATTTTCTTCCCTTAATCATCTATTATGAGTTTAATCTTAGTCTCTTCTTTAATTTCTTCATTTTTTTCTATGAGTAGCTAAACCCTTAGCTAGGTTGTGACCCAACCCTAGTATGTGTACCTAATGGGTGATTTATTTAGGGCTTATTTATGATTGGGTATATGATATTTAGTCTAGTTCTTGCTTGAATTTAAGAATTGATGGTTTTAAACATTTATTCATGCCTAATTGACTTAGTCTCTACTTGATAAAGAGAGATTAAGTCTAGGAACACTAGGCTAACAAGAAATTGGGGTGAACTCAAGAAATTGATAGTCTGAATTATAGGGTTGAATCTAGAGATAGTAAGACCCTACTTGATCATCTATCACTTGTTTCGTGAAATACCCATTTGGACTTGAGAAAGCCAAATTGGGCAAAGTCACTCAAACTACCGAGAGGTATCGAGTGAGTAATCGTGTGTGATTGCTATATTATATCCCAATCAATCAAACTTGTCCTAAAGATCTCAATCTGTTAGGTAACCAGCTAGGCGGAAGTCACGACCCTAGATCTTTTATAACCCGAAAAACAACAATACCAAAAACATTGTCTCTTAGCTTTACAATTACAAGCTTTAGAATAAAAATTAGAAGTAGAAAAGAAACAACTGAATATGTGGAAGTGTAATCTTGGTCACGTCATATACTTAGACTAGGTATATACCTAATCCAACATAAAGCTCTCTGTGGAATCGACCCTGACTCGCGCTGGATATTTATAATTGCATCGACGCCTCACAATCCCAAGTAGTGGTGTGAGTTTGGGCGACATCAGTTAACAGGGAGGATAACAACCTTGAGAAGATTTATTTATAGTCTTCAGCAAAAAAGTTTTAATTTCTTTCAATATTGAAAAAGCAAAACCAATTTGAGTAGACTGACGAATGCCAACAAGCCCTCGAAGATCTAAAATCATATTTGTCAAATCCGCTCTTATTGGCCAAATCGAAAGACGGAGAAAGGATACTCATTTATCTTGTTGCATCATAAATGGCGGTAAGCGCAATATTGATGGGAGAAGATAAAGGTAAACAATCTCCAATTTATTATGATAGCAAATTTTTATTGAATGCTGAAACACGATATTCTCACTTAGAAAAACTTGCTTTAGCATTAATTATGGCATCTAGAAAGTTGAGACCTTATTTTCAATGCCATCTTATCTCTGTAGTAACTACTTCTACTCTAAGGAATATATTGTATAAACAAAAGCTATCATGCAGGTTAGCTAAATTGGAAATAGAACTCAGTGAATATGATATCGTATATCAGCCTAGAACTGCAATAAAATCGCAGGTTTTAGCAGATTTTATGGCGAAGTTCAGCACAAATATAGTTCCTGAAGAAGAAAAGGAACTACAGGTATTTAGCGGATCTAATCTGGAGAGTTGGATTTTAATTACCGATGGATCCTAAAATGTTAAAGGAGCAGGTTTAGGTATTTTACTAATCCCGTCTTCAGGTTGAATCATAAGACAAGCAATAAAATTCTATCCCATCACTAACAGTGAAGTGAGGTACAAAGTTATGATTGCAGGTTTGGAACTAGAACGAGAACTTGGTATAGAACATATTATATTCATAAATGATTCGCAGCTTGTGGTTAACTGGATGCAGGAGACTTATATAGCAAGAGAGGCACGAATGAAAAAATATTTGGAAAAGGCACGATAATTGATCAGACAGTTTCAGTCATGGAAGATTGTGCAAATACCCAGGGAGGAAAATGCAGAAGCGGATGCGTTAGCTAATCTCGTGTCTATTGCGAAAATAACAAATGCAGAAAATCCTATAGTAATACATTTGTTTCACTCAGCTCTCGACCAAGATAAAAATAAGGTAAATTTTAACAATTTGACTTGGGATTGGAGGAACGAATTTGTTAACTTTTTGCAGTATGAAATTTTACCTGAAGACAAGAAAAAGTCTCAGTTACTTCGTTGAAAAGCTGCCCGATATTATTTGGGTCGTGGAAATATATACCAAAAGATGTTCGGAGGACCTTTAGTATGATGTCTTAGACCTTCGCAAACGGAATATGTGATAAGAGAAGTACATGAAAGGCATTGTGATAATCATGCTGGAGGAAGATCATTGGTGAAAACTCTAATAATAGCAGGGTATTATTGGCCAAAAATGGAAGAAGATGCGGAAATTTTTGTAGCCAAATGTGATAAGTGCCAACGATATGGCAACAATATGCATCGCCCACGGAGCTGTTACATTCAGTTATTTCGCCGTGGCCTTTTATGAAGTGAGGCATGGATATTGTAGGTCACTTACCTTAAGCTAAAGGAAAGGTACGATTTTTATTAGTTATGACAGATTATTTTTCAAAATAGGTAGAAGCAGGAGCTTTTAAACAGGTGCGAGAAAAAGAAGTCACAGGCTTTATTTGGCGAAACATTATCTGCCGGTTCGAAGTTCCAAAAAAAATCGTGTGTGATTATGATCCACAGTTCATAGGCACGAAAATCATAGAATTTTTTCAGAGTTGCCAGATTAAACAGATAACGTCCGCACCTTACCATCCTGTAGCCAATGGGCAAGATGAGTCAACAAATAAAGTTATTATTAATAACTTAAAGAAGATATTAGAAGAGTCAAAAGGCAAAAAGCCCGAAGTGTTACCAGGAGTTTTATGGGCTCATGGAACGATAACAAAAACAAGCACAAGAGAGACTCCGTTTTCACTTGTCTATGGAGCTGAAGCCTTAATCCCAGTTGAGATAGGTGAACCAAATACGAGGTATACACATGCAACTGAGGAGTTAAATGAAGAAGAGACGCGAATGAATTTGGATTTACTGGAGGAAAGGAGAGAAGCGACACTAATAAGGATGGCGGCTCAGAAACAAATGATTGAGCGATATTATAATAGGAAAGCTAATATGAGATACTTCAAGATTGGGGACTTCGTCCTCAAAAAAGTGTTTCAATCAACAAAAGCAGCTAATGCAGGAAAACTGAGTCCAAATTGGGAAGGCCCTTATGGGGTTCAAGGCATCACTGGAAAAAGGAGCATATGAGTTGGAAACCATGGATGTCAAGATACTACCATCAAATTGGAATGTTGTTCATCTGAAGAAATATTACTTTTAGACGACAAAAGTACCCATGGGCAGGTATCACTCAGTTACAAATTTATTTTGTTCTTTTGAATTATACTAATAATTTTAAATGATAGGCAAAAAGCTAGCCCGTACCAAATGATGATATTAAACTCGAAAGACATACAGAATACTAAATAATTCCCGGTCTAGGTTACAACCTTTTTGATGGAAAAAGGGGTTATGCAGTCATCATCTAAATATATATCTCCGAGTCCTGTATGTATTTTCCTTTTTAGGAAATGGACCACAAGCAAGGAGTAATCCAGTTTTTGAGATTTCATACTTCAAAGCTCCAAAACTGGAGGGATTATGCATATAGAAGCCTGAATCAAAAACCTTGAAGAAAACTTGGAAAGGCATAAACTTGCAAAAACGACACGAGTTACGAGTTTTAGATTAAGGCCAAAAATTAGTCACGGGATAATAGACCCGATTTTGTATTTCAAAAATCTATTACAAAGAAGGCAGTTATGAAAGTGTCGTATGCATAAATGTAAATGATGTAAAAGTGTTGTATGCATAAAAGAAAATGATGTACGAAATTTGAAAGTTCAAAGCATAAAACTTCATCAAATTATTTCTTTTTCATGTCTACTTCACCTTTCATATATTTACACCAATATGAAGATGAGACATCATCTTTATCAGTGTCGTTAACATAAAAGGGCCCTATTTTATAAAAATCAGTGTTTATTAAAGTCACAGACAGTTTAAGCATTTTTAAATGCTAAAGGCTCAAATATCAAAGAGCAAAATAAACGGTAAAAGCAACCGAAACATATATTAAACCTTGGGAAAATAAAGGTATTAGTTTATCATTAAAACCCCAAAAGAATATATGGGTAACAAAAAAACAACTTTCCCATAGAATTTCTCAAAAACAACCTACCAAAAAGTCGTGAACAAAGTAACAAAATAAAAGCAGGAAAAAACTAAGGAGCATCATCCACGGGAACATCATCAACGGGAGAAGAAAGATTAATTTGAGAAGAGGAGGCTTGAACATCAACCCCACCAGGAACGATTCCATTTCCATCACCTCCGAGATCTTCGACTTTGGGTGAAGAAAAGCTTTGACGTTGCTGAGTTTTCTCAATTGCTTCTTTAGCCTTGACAATTTCAGCATTAAGGTCAAAACCCTCCTGGTTGACCGCAACTAGAGTCTCGAAGCGAGTGTTCATTAAAGCCCAACTTACATCGCTTATCCTCGAGAATATCATAATCCTTCTCCCACTAGTCAATCTCGGCTCTGAGCTCTTCTTTCTCTGCTTTGGAGGTATCATAAGCTGTCTTCAAAGGAGCAAGTGAACTTTCCAAGAACTGAATATTATAAGTAGAGGCGTGGAGATCTTCCTGAGTTTGAGCAAGTGTTTGAACCATCTCTCCCGCATAAACCTCCTTTTGATCAAGACGTTCCTTCAAACTCTTTATTTCTTCAGTTGCTGTAGAAAGTTGTTCAACAAAGGAGGATTCAAAAATATCCTTATCCTTACCAACCTGACTAGAAGAAGCTTTTTCAATCACAAATTCAGTGGCAATATTTCTCATTTGTTGTTCCAAAGCATTATTCTCCTCTGCGAAAACTGGTTTTTCCAGTTGAAGACTTTCAAATTGTCCTTTCCAATTATCAGCCTCGGTGCGGTAGTCTATAACTTGCTGGTCCGCATGAACAACTCTTTTCATGAGCTCCGTACCAATCAAGTTGATCTGCAAAAAAGGAGAAAGAGTTATGAGTAAACAAAAGAAGAGAAAGAAAATATAATTAAGCTTGTATCTTCAAGGAAGAATGAACAATATCATTCATCAAGGTCAACGAGCTATGACTTTTCAACTTTGATTTCTCCGCGGGACCGAGCAGAGGTTTCAACCATACATCAGCTTGACCAGATTTTGTCAACAAGTTCCCACCTTCAGGAACCTCAACAACAACTCTTTTCATTGCCATCTTGCTAATGGAAGGTTCAACTTCTACATGGGTAGTAGTCACGGGGGATGGCAGACAAAGTAGAAGCAGCTATAGGGGCAGCATCAGAATTAGTATCAGGTAAGGACACGCGTGGATTATCGGGGACTGAGATTGGAAATGAGGCAAGGGGCAGTTATTCATAAACAGACCCAAAAGCTTCATCACCTTCGAAGCCGCGAGCAAACAATCTTTCAATAGAATCTTGGGGAAGATTATTAGCTTCTTCATCAGAAATCACTAAAGGGGCGCTCACTGGCTCATCCGTGAGACTGAAAGGAATTGAACTTGGTAAAGGGTTATGAGAAGGAGTAGTTTTATCATCGGAAACCACGTGCCTCCTGACACATGGCCTTCACACCAAAGATCCTTCTTCAGTGTCTTATTCACCATCAAAGCCACGAGCTCTATCAATCTTCCTTTTTGTAGAAGAACTTAAAATTCTTTCATGAGAAAGAGTCACAGAAACTCTTGTGGATGGAACAGATGCGGGACTAATACTGCGAATAGTAAATCCCTGCAAAGAAAAAGGGCAAAATAAGAAACTCTTGAAACAAGGAAGAGAAGAGGAAGGGTATTAAGCGGAAGAAGTACCGTGCTTCTTCACTTTCCAGCCAAATCTCTGTGAAAGGTATTTCCAAGATCTTTTCTCCATAGGGGCAACAATTAGCAGTTTATCTACCCAAGCACGGAAATTGGGAATTTTCTCAAAAACTTCCATGGTTGCTGAAAAAGTAGGCACGTGATCACATGAAGTTCTTTTTTATTTTTTTAAAAGAAAAAGAAAGAAAGAAAAAATAAAAGAAAAGGGGAAAACTTACGTGTAAAATTTTATTTTTCTGGAAAAGACATGTTTTCTTCACCCATTAGAGCACTAGTGGGAACAACAACAAAATGAGCATACTAGCCACGGTCCCTGCCATCTTCAGGGCTAACCAGTACTCTCTTACTTCTAGCCACGAGAGAAAAAACTCCTTCACGAAACAGTTTAGGAGAATAAAGATGAAGCAAGTGTTGGAAAGTGAAAGGCATAGAAGCTAGATCTGATAAATAATGAAGGCATGCAACAACCCTCCAAACAATTGGGCCAATTTGTCAAGACACACGTTGAAATAATGACAAAATTCAATGATTACTGGGTCGATAGGTGTTTGAACCTTAAAGTAAAAAGGTAAGTATAAACAAATGAATAACCAGTTTTGTGTGAAGTAATTCTCTAGTGGATCCAGGAACTAAGACTGGGAAATATGGTTTCCAATTACACTCTTCGAACTAGAGAAATAAGACCAGTAGTAATCAAGTTCGGATAAAGGTAAACGTGATTAAGGGAGGCTATAGATGAAACTTGGTTTCTCATGGATTCGCGATCAGTTGTAAAAGAAAATTCCTGAGGAACAATCTCTTCAACAGTGGGTTCGCGCACTGGTTCACTTAAGTGTTTATTCCTAGAAGAATATCTGGAGGTTAAAGGAGCCCTAGGTTTAGAAGAAGAAGGTTTAGCAACATTGCCACGGGAAGAGTAACCGTGATTAGACAACGAGCCTAAAAGACGAAGTCTACCACCTCTCCTACTTATAGTAGGGACAGTAGAAAGAGCGAGTTCATCAACAATCACAACCTTACGAGGGTCTGGTGTAGAAGAAGACATGATTATCTGAAAAATTAACAAAGAGTGGATGTGGAATATAGAGAATATTGTAGAAGAAAGATTTCAAGAAATCAAAGAAGAATGAAGTATTTATAAGAAGACATGATCATCGTTAAAAGTAGGTCATTATGAAGCTTCATAATGAAACCGTCACTTCGTGACTAACGTAGCCGCAGTAAAACCCTAAAAAGCACTGAAAAACTACAGAACCAATCTTTAGAAGTCACGTGCAATGGGCATTAAATAGACGTGACATACGTCGCATTGATTATGAAGGAAACAAAATGATACTCGAAAAGTGGCGGCAAAGAATTCCCGCCACAAATACTTACCACTTCCTAAATATTCAATTGAAGAATATTCATAAAGTGAGGGGGACTATTTGTACTGGTGGAAACAAGATGTCACACGTGGAACCTTACTGAGCTGACAAAGCATGACACGTGGAACAATGGTGAAGTGACAACTGGCATACTCAATTAGTGAAATTAAGAATGCAAGGAAGATACAGATCAAACACCCACGAGACAGTAAAGAACATATGACCGAGCCTAAACAATTGTAAAAGAAGAGGCGCAAACGAAATGAATCAAGGCCAAAAAGGAGGGAAGATTCATGACCCAACAATAAAGAAAGAAAGAGAAAGAGAATCGTTATAAGGCATTTATAGCTACGAATGTGTCAGTTATGGTTATCAACGATAACGAGCAACCAATACCATTAATGGTCATAATGAATTCGACATAAATAGGGAAAACGTAATGATTGGACACTCCTATATAAGGATGGAGAATCTCACTTGTAAGAACAAGTTCCAAGCACTACTGAAATATACTTACAATTTATTGTTTTACCAAAGCCTTCTACTTAATTTGGGGGATCGACTGTCGTTTCATTCCTTATTTCTTTTTGTTAATTTACATTGTTATTTATATTTCTTTTTCCAAATGGATTGTTGGGGAAGTAAATTATTATTTGGTTATCAGTAACCCGATTTATTCTAAATATAAGCTTTGACCGAAAATCCTATTTTTTGGTTAAACAATGTCACATCTTCGTGTAGACTCTGCAATAGGATGAAATTATTCTTCTTGCATTCTCATCCAAAAATTGTCCCGAACAAACTATATTTATTATCCAGGAAATTTCACCTGGTATTTAATAGACACACAATGTACAAATTTCTTCAATCTCTGATTTCAAGTATGCGTTATGGACTATGGATTCAATAGCATGCAACCACATGTGAAGAAGCATTCAGGATATATAGAGATTTTCTTGGCTTGATTGTGATTATCCTCAGTTTTGAGTCTTTTGAATTTGAGCAGCCATCCTCTAATCTTTGTTAAACCTGAATAGAACTGATTATGCGAATGTAACCGTTTTCTTCTGCTAATTTTAAGAGGCTAACTTCAGCTGTAAATTAGATGTTCGATATACTATTTTTTGGTTTCCCACTCGGTGTCCGGTACCCGCATTGAATCCCAACTATTCGAATTCGCGCCCCATAGGTCCACATTCGGGGGAAGCGCTCCTTACCAAGGATTTTTTCATATCCAGGGCTCGAACCCGAGACCTCTAATTAAAGGAAGAGCAGCTCCATCCATTGCATCACACATTTGGTGGTAGATGTGCGATATTCAACTACAAAGTGGCAGATTATGTGAGGATTATCAGCGTTAAAGAATTTTGCTTGAATATCTAGCAGGATACTCTGGTAGTGAATTCAAGATCTCACTGTACAATAACAACTAGCAAGGAACAATACTTGTTTGTATTGATCACAATCAGTACTCAAAATGTCCTTCAATTGAATGCATACTTTTGAGCTGTTATCTTTTCCTTTTCTGGTGAGTTGTGATATTGTATACGGTTAGAATGAGCCTGCCCCTTTTGTGACTAATCGAGGCTGAATCATGATAGACCACGATTCGGCCTCGTATTATATCGAGCTTTAATATGAAGTTAGGTTCTTGGACCCTTAATTCAAGGACCGGCCAAGAACGATGGTCAACCAAGATTGAGACCGAACGAAAGGGAGATCGAGTGGGATCGAAGATGGTTTACCTGGTCAAGTAACGGTAAACCGAAATATCCGAGATCGAGCGAGGATCATGGCGGGAATCTCGGCACGTATCAAGTCAAGACCGATAATCAGTCAGTCAAGGGATTTATTACTGTATTTAGAATTGTACTATAAGTAGAACTCCTCTACTATATAAAAGGGGGTTCTAATCTTTGTAATCATTGCATTCACGCAGAACAAAGCAATATATTACATTTCTCTCTTAAGCTTTCAATACTCTGTTGCACAGTTTATACTTTTCAATAGCATACTCATTTGGTTCGAGGGCGACCTTGCTCGAGGGACAAAGCCGCATATAAAATTTGGTTTGCCCTATTTTTATTTATAGTCAATTTCTAATATCAATTTAAACATTTTCTCAATTTGTGCCTAGTGAAATCACATATCCTTTAAACCTCTTATAAATTTAATTGTTATCCATTTTTAAGGGTAAACAGTTTGGCGCCCACCGTGGGGCTAAAGATAATAGTGATTGCCTGGTGCTAATTTTCGTAGCACATATTATTTTATACTTGTTCTTGTAAGTATTGTTTGATTCCAAGATCAGCATGTCGAACTCTCAAGCAACACACACACACACATCGACAATGGCCTCGATTTTCACGGTGAAAATGACAACATAATCGCCCAGGGAATGAAGCGCCTCCAGTTGACCTCGAGGGAGTTTCGGTCGCAGACCCCATCGACGTCAGTTCCTATATTGCCATTAATGCAAATATGGTCATCGACCTCGAGAATAGCGTCCGCAGAGACGTTCAATCTACCAGTCAGAATGCACAGGGAGCGCGAAGAAGGGGGGATCATCCTTCGAGTGATATTCGAGATGTTGCAGGCTCAACAAGCTGCGATAGCACAACTCCAAAACCAGAACCATGCATCGAGCAGGAGTGAGCCCGAACCATCACAGGAAGTTATTCATAGGGCTGAATCGACGCAAAGAAAATCAAACGAAAATGAATCAGGGACCGATCCCACTATCATGAAGATGCTCGAGGAGCTAACAAAGAGGGTTGAAGCAGGAGAAAAAAAGGTCGAAGCCAATGTCAAGAAGGTAGAAACATATAACTCCAGAGTTGATCAAATTCCGGGGCACCACCGATTTTGAAGGGCTTGGATTCAAAGTAAGTTTGTACAAAAACCCTTTCCCCCGAGCGCGACTGGAAAACCAATTCCGAAGAATTTCTGCATGCCAAAAATTCCCAAATACAATGGGACATCATACTCCAACGAGCATGTCACTTCTTACACATGCACAATTAAGGAGAACGATCTGGAGGACGATGAGATCGAATCCGTGTTGTTGAAGAAATTCGAGGAGACTTTATCAAAGTGAGAGATGATATGGTACCATAATTTTCCACCCAACTTCATTGATTCTTTTTCCATGCTTGCAGATTCCTTCGTTAAAGCACACGCCGGAGCCATAAAGGTTGAGACTCGGAAATCGAACCTCTTCAAAGTGAAGCAAAATGACAACGAGATGCTCAGAGAGTTCGTGTCTCGGTTCCAAATGGAACATATGGACCTACCACCGGTTGCCGATGATTGGGCCGTTCAGGCTTTCACTCAAGGGTTAAACATACGAAGCTTGGTAGCCTCATAACAGTTAAAGCAGAACTTGATCGAATACCCAGTTGTCACCTGGGCCGATGTGCATAATCGATATCAGTCAAAGATTAGGGTCGTTTTATCCTATCGAGCCAGTCGACAGAGTTAAAAGGGATATTGACAGGAAACCACGGTCAAACAGAGATCGATACCAGCCATATGTGGAGATTGGAAAAACAACGGGCTTTGACGCAACCCCGTTCGAAGTGATAGAAGAAATGATTGAGGTCATAGCTCTCGAGGGCTCATGAGTAAGAGTGGTTTCGACAGGAATGTCGAGCCCAAAGAAGCACCGCGACTATCAAAATATAACTTCAACGTTGATGCGTCAGCTATCGTATCAGCCATCGGGCGCATCAAAGACACCGGGTGGCCACAACCTCTGCAGACTGATCCGACCCAGAGAAATCTTAATAAGATGTGAAAGTATCATGGCCCCCATGGTCATATAATAGAAGGTTGCAGACATCTGAGGGATGAGGTAGCCCCTTTGTTCAACGAGGGGCATCTTTGAGAATTCTTAAGCGATCGGGCTAAGAACCACTTCAAAAACAGAGATTCAAACATACATAATGAGCAGGAGGAGTCGCAACACTTAATCCACATGATAGTTGGAGGGGTAGATATTCCTCAGGGACCCGTGTTTGAGTGAACCAAGGTGTCAGTCAGAAGGGAAGAGCGAACTTGGGATTATGTACCGGAAGGGACCTTGTCCTTCAATGACGAGGATGCCGATGAGATCTTACAACCCCACAACAACGCACTGGTAATATGTGTTCTTATGAATACAGCTCAACTTAAACATATTTTGATTGATCCAGGTACCTCGGCCAACATTATCCGATCGAGGGTCGTAGATGAACTCGGCCAACAGGATCAAGTTTTGCTCGTAGACCGAGTACTTAACGGCTTCAACATGGCATGCGAGAGCACCAACGGCGAAATAACTCTGCTAGTGAATGTGGACGGGACCATCCAAGAAACAAAGTTCCATGTGATCGAGCGTGACATGAGGTATAACGCCCTGTTCGGAAGGTCGTGGATCCATAACATGAGGGCACTACCCTCGGCCCTTCACTAGGTTCTGAAGTTCCCGATGCCATAGGGAGACAAAACGGTTTACGGGGAGCAGCCCACCGCCAAGGATATGCTTGCAGTCACCGAAGTGATACCAATATCGACACTCTCTTCAACAAAAGGATCGGATTTGAAGGGAAAATAAAAGGCCAAATAGCAACCAAAAACACCGGCCTCGACCTAATCAAAGAAGCAAGGGATTGACGATGATGACGACTATTGGATCTGTCACGACCCCAAATCTAGTCCAGTCGTGATGGCGTCTATCGTGGAACTAGGCCAGCCAAAACTACACTCGAATCATAATAAGCTTCCATTTACATCTTTACTATACTGATTACCTATAAAGGTTTCCTTTAAACATTTATAAGACAGTTAAAGCTATACTGAATATTAAATACAACCCCGAGAACCGGAGTCACTGGTCATGAGCATCTACATAAAATATACAACTCAAAAGAAAATAAATTCTATAATAGTAAGCAGGAGAGGGAGCAGGACTGCGGACGCATGCAACTACCTCGCAAACCTCCGAGAATCTTTGGAACAGATAGACAGCTCACCTTGCCCTAACACCTGGATCTGCACACAAGGTGCAGGGAGTAATGTGAGTACACCAACTCAGTAGTAATGAAAATAAATCAGGTCTGAGCAGCAATGAACACATAAAATCAATGTCATCAATTCACAAGATGTACATCCTTTCTTTCCAACAGTATAACCTAGATATATGAAATCATCATGCCTTAAAACCAACTTCAGAAAAATCCGTTGAAGAATGTATATTTTCAAAAACTTCAAACCGAAAGATTTAGTATGAAAATGAAATGAATCATATAGAGGCCCCTCGGGCAAAACATATTTCATAAGCTCAGAGTGAAAGTAGTAAAATCATAAGTAGCCCCTCGGGCAAAACATATATCATAATCAGCCCCTCGGGCATGCCTCACAGTCAGTCAGCACCTCACAATCCCTCATCACCTCACAGTCACTCATGCCTCCCAATCACTCGTCACTTGGCACTCGACACTCTACACTCGGTACTCTGCACTCTGTGCGCTCACTGGGGGTGTGTACAGACTCCGGAGGGGCTCCTTCAGCCCAAGCGCTAATATCACTCAGCACCTCACCATCACTCAGCACCTCACAATCAGTCCCTCGGCCTCACTCAGCAGCACCACTCAAAAGGCCCCTCGGGCGAATAAGTAAACAGGGTACTCGACCCAAAACATCATTTTAAATCTCAAAGTGGTGTAAATCAGGCTGAGTTTCGAAAACAGTAAGCACAATGCGGGTGAGTGAAATCATCAACAAATAGTGAGGAAAAACAGCAGTGAAAAGCCCCCAAGAGGTCTAAACAGATCGACACGAGGCCCCAAACACGGCTTATAGCCCAAATATTTCAACAGTCTTTAGAACATAATTTAACATAAGGTTTTGAGTAAAATATGCAACTCAATAGTTTCCGCGGAGAGGAACTAGTCCAATCCAAAATCAGTGCGCGCCACATACTCTTCATCCGACATGTGCGCCATTCTAAAATCAGTGAGAAATATGTAGTCCGGGGTTACATACCCTCAGGACAATATTTATAACCATTAATTACCTCTACCGGGCCACAACACTAGTCCGCAATGCTCTTGCCCTCAAATTGGCTCCCGATTGCTCCTAATCTAGCCAAAACTAGTTTAGCATCATCAATATATATCAAAGGAACTCAACCCAATCGAAAACAATCAAATTATACAAGAATCTCGAAATTCGACAAAACCCGAGCCCCGGGCCCACGTCTCAGAATTCGATAAAATTTGCATCATTAGAATCCTCGTCCTCCCACAATTCTATACATACCAATAACACTAAAATCGAACCACAATTGCCCACTCAAATCCTCAAAAGAAAAATCAATTTCTCATGCACCATTCTTCCCCAATTTCGGTTTAATTCCAGCAAATTCTATGGTTTAATTACTTAGAAATCGACATATAAACGAGTTATGAAGTTCAAAATCTTACCTCCAAGTGATTCCCTTCCATTTCCTCTTCAACCGTCTCAAAAGTGCTCCCAATTCGTCAACAATGGTGGAAAAATGAGCTATTTTCGCACAAATGGCCTTTTAAAACATTCTGCCCAACCATTAAATTTTCTTCACTGCGATCGCGACCCTTGGCACGCGATCACGATGCACAGACCAACCAACCAATGCGATCGCAGACCAATACACGCGATCTCATAGAACAATTCTCCACCCCACACACGCGCCTCAAAATACTCTACGCGATCGCAGAAATACCCACGCGATCGCATTGCTTTTCCTGACCAACCTATGCGATCGCAATCCTAACCACGCGATCGCATAGAGAAAAATGCCTGCCCCACTCTTGTACTCTACGCGATCGCAAACATCCTCCCGCGATCGCGTAGAAGGAAACCAGAACCTCACACCAGCAAAAATCTGCCCAGTTTTCAAGCCAAGAGTTGGTCCGTTAACCACCCGAAACACACCCGAGGCCCTCGGGACCTCAACCAAACATACCAACATATCGCATAACATCATTCAAACTTAGTAGAGCCTTCGAAACACCAAAAACAACGCAAAAACACCAAAATTACATCAAATTCAAGCCTATGAACTTTGAAACTTCCAAATTTCGCCAACGACGCCGAAACCAACCAAAACACCTCCGATTGACCTGAAATTTTGCACACATACTCAAAATGACATTACGGACCTGTTCCAACTTCCGGAATTCCATTCCGACCCCGATAGACTATTTTCCACTGCCGATCGAAAATCGCCAAAAACTAACTTTCGCCAATTCAAGCCTAATTCTACACCGGACATCAAAACTCCATTACAAACACAATCCTAAGTCCCAATTCACCTAATGAAACCATCCGATCCATAAAATCAGCATTCCAAGGTCGTTTACCAATAAGTCAACTCTCAGTTGACTTTCTCAACTATTAGGCTACCTTGAGAGACTAAATGCCTCAATATCTCACCATGACCACTCCAGACTCAAACAACTGACCCAACACAACCAAAACATGCTAGCAATATA
Source organism: Nicotiana paniculata (assembly GCA_005239505.1). Taxonomy (NCBI): domain Eukaryota; kingdom Viridiplantae; phylum Streptophyta; class Magnoliopsida; order Solanales; family Solanaceae; genus Nicotiana; species Nicotiana paniculata. The sequence continues at coordinate 5,292 of ML357423.1, read as the reverse complement.
TGACAAATGCAGAAATGGGGTAAACGGGGCTAAACTCTCGGAACTACCGGCCGGGTCGTTACATTCTCCCCTACTTAAACATACGTTTGTCCTCGAACGTGCCAAGAGTTGTTCTCCAACACCATCAAACTGTTACGTAGCTTACCATGCACATACCCGGGGGTGATCCCACGTCACCCTATCCCATATAGGTCCAATAGCACAATACCGTTGAAATTTCGAAATCCAAATCCGGGCCCATAAACCTTAGAACCAAATTCCCACTTCTGAAATAATATACAAGATCATAATTTCCATAACTATAAACTGAACAAGTCTGAACATGCTGAATCAAGCCATATATGCACCCCAGATGAAATCACATAATACACCGCGTGACTCAAACACTCATAACGATAACTCTTAACTACAATAACTTCTCAGAACAACCCAATACTGGTACATAACCTCTTATCAAAAACCGCCTCGCTCTAACACTTCCATATACTGATGATGATGAAAGAAGCATGTAGAACTAACAACCATTTGTCCGATCAACCAGACATAAAACTCCCCATTCCCAAACCATAATTATAGCATATTTCTAAGCCGACTCCCAATATTTATCCTTCCAACTATGCTGTAGAAAATTCTGAAAATGTTCATTCTAGGTCCAATGACCTCTTCTCATCCATCACAACCCCCCTGATAACATGACACATCGATACAATGCGAAGCCAAAACCTGTGCAACTTGTGCACTTAACAGCAAATTCCCAATGTAATCAAATTATATAAAAGATCCACATGAGAGGACTATCCTGCCATTAACAATTACCATCACCATATCATACTAACAGCCTGTCACACACCGTAAAAATAAAAAACACATGCATCCAATACCAAAGTTCATACCCCTACATAACTCCGCTACACTGCGGATCTCATCCAATGCTGGTCCACTTGAAATACTTCAAGACACCTTGCCCAAAATCAATAACCATTCGAAATTCAACATCAAGTACTCAAAGTGCATTGCCATAACCACGGGGGAAACCGGACGATACCATGCCACCCGAAATAGAAGGTATATAACCAACACGTCTCAATCCCGCAACACCCAATTACTTACCTTACTCAATTCTAGCTATAACGCCCAATTAGAACCGCATGATATGTGCATATAACCAATAATCACCACTCCTCGCAACACCGAAGAGTAACTCATAGATCACTCCAGAATATGAATAAACTCAATCATAATCGGATGGTACCTTCCTTATTAATAGAAATTCGGAGCCAACAATTCCGACCCGGTGCAGAACACACACCCATATTAGCCTACCAGTGACCCTAAATTAACTCTGATCACCCACAAGAGATAGATAACTTACCAAAAAGTTCATAATGACGGAATCATGGTACATACTAACATCCGACTAGCTCAGCTCGCATCTTCACAGTTCACTACCACAAAATATCCTGTTTATGAGAACTCTCAGTCTCGAAGTCCATGAAACGTACGGATTGCCATATCTGATCACAACTCCACCGCTCGAATACATAACACATCCCAATTACTCACTCGTTCCACGAGGGATACCCCTATAATTCTTCCGTTTACCAAGCAACCTTGAATATCAACAATCGATCCAATAATAGGGCGCCGCGATACCAATAAAGTACCCTTAACTCAAAAACATTGCTCTTTCTGGAATATATACCCTCATCAAGTCGCACCAATTAGTGATATCATCTACCTAGTCATCTTAAATTGCCCATGTTGCCTAAGAATTTATGATTTTCCTTCCAGAACCAAACCGTGACTTCACATATGCAAATCTCAACTCTACCCGACATACCGCACACGCCATGCAAACCTAGGAAAAATACGGGAGCTCCATGGTCCCTTCTTAGCCACAAGCAACTACGTACCCAACTAGCCAAGAACTCCCATTGGATCCTATTTAGAAACAAATTCACTACACATCATAAGAAAATATGCACCCTTAACCGCGGTAGAATCCATCCGGAACTATCCGAAATCCCATTTGCACAACACCAAACCATCACGACTGAATTCTTCTAACTCAACCAAACTACGCAGGCCACCAAAATCTAAGAGCATTGCTAAGAAACACCCGAAAAACTCGTCACCTTAAGAACACCAAGAACTAATCGTATCCCTTACCATGCCGATCCGACCTACTACCAAGTTGCCCTATTTACCCAAGTTCCTTCTGACTTACCTTCAATTGATACTTCTTCCTACCGTAATACCATAATTTTTCAACCCAGACTCACCACACGCGACCCAAGCATAAAACCATACCCTCTAAGGCTCATAAGCCGCCGAATACTTTCTCAAACATCCCCAAATGTACCACATTCGAATTACTTACCCTGAAGAGACTTCCTGCGAATCCAAAGTCATTATCTTCACCTTTCTGATACAGATATGTAGAACCCGTGATGATGTAGATATGCCACAAGTCTTGACACCCTCTAACGTAAATCTCAATCACACCGACCAATTAGACAGAATCGAACTGACCCTTTCGCACACTAACATACTAGGAAAGTAATCCACTCACTCGAAGCCACAAGCAAATTCATACACTGCACATACTACACCTTTTACAACTTCCACTAAATCATTCAATAGAACCTAAATACCCAACAAAGTACATTGCAACCTATATCGAAAAAATTTCCATTACTCGTGACATTCCCAGACCCCACATCTGCAGGTCATAACTGATTTACCAATATACCTCGAACTGAAACCAATACCACACATAGTCGTGCAATCAAGTTATCATTAACAGACTCCCCCACTTGGCTCAAAGACAACGATCGAGACAAATAATAACTCACAATGACCATAATAACACCACCCATCTAATAGCTCAAGTCATCTGCAAATCTCGCATTCACCATTGCAATAGTCACGCCAACTTCCACAAGCGATCTAAACTCCAATTACAACATATATAATTTACTAGTAGAAGAGAACTTATTACAGAACTACATAGGGACCACACACCCTGGGACAACCCGCAGGAGATACCTCTGCCCGCTTAGCCTCAACTGCTATCTCTCCATACACTTCTGAAGACCAGAACTATCACGCAATCCCTACACCTTCCTGCATCTGAACACAACCAACGCCTACCCTCGAGGCACCACAATACGCGGTAAAAACCTGAAGCTGATGGCAGAACTAACACTGGAGCGGTGGTCATAGAAATCTCGAGCTTCTGGAAGCTCTACCCACACATGGATACCCTAACTGGACACCACGTGTCCCAAGAATGCTACTGAACCGAGCCAAAATTCACACTCGGAGAATTGGCATAGAGCCTTTCCTCCCTGAATCCTTATAATGCCATCCTCAGATACTGAGTATGCTACTACTGGATACGCGAATATTCCAGGACTCCATCAATGAATACAATACCAAGGAGTGCTAATACGGCTGGAATACACTGTTAATCAAATACATGAACGTTACTGGGGCAATGATCAGCTCAAAAGACATCACCAAGAACTCATAACCCAACAGAAAAATTCGCTTCACTTCACAACTACACAACATGAGAGGTCTTCCAACATACTCACAACTCAAGGCCATATACCAAATCGAGACAGAAATCAAACACTCAATAAATCTTGCCACATTTCCAGCCAACCCTTTTGACACAATTCACAGTCTGAACACATCTAACCAACAAATCACACCCACCACATAGGCATCTAGTCACCAATTCTCATCAATAATAACACAAACGGACATACAAGTCCCCAATTACATGTTCCCACACAGTGAAAATCTCAACAATCAAGCCACAGAATGAATCCGGCCTCAAGTCCTCCAGACTGGCCCATTACCAATATGCCAAAATCACATCTCATCCATGGAAGCCACAAGCCGTCGATGCAAAGCCGATACCAAGCGTTCTCGTGCGCATTCGAATACATGGAAGGAATTCAAGAGTTACGCTCTTGGATGAATACAATGGATTCGCACGACAAGAATTCAAGAATGTGAGATTTTTCCTAAGGGTTCCGCAACCTCTCGAAGATAGGTACAGACGTCTCCGTACCGATCCGCAAGACTCTACTAAACCTGCTCATTACTGGTGAGTCCTATGTAACCTAGCGCTCTGATACCAAACTGTCACAACCCCAAATATAGGCCAGTCGTGATGGCACTAGGCCAGCCAAAACTACACTCGAATCATAATAAGCTTCCATTTACATCTTTACTATATTGATTACCCATAAAGGTTTCCTGTAAACATTTATAAGACAGTTAAAGCTATACTGAATATTAAATACAACCCCCGAGAATCCGGAGTCACTGGTCATGAACATCTACATAAAATATACAACTCAAAATAAAATAAATTCTATAATAGTAAGAAGGAGAGGGAGCAGGACTGCGGACGCATGCAACTACCTCGCAAACCTCTGAGAATCACTGGAACAGATAGAACACTCACCCTGCCCTAACTCCTGGATCTGCACACAAGGTGCAGGGAGTAATGTGAGTACACCAACTCAGTAGTAATGAAAATAAATCAGGTCTGAGCAGCAAGAAACACATAAAATCAATGTCATCAATTCACAAGATGCAAAGCCTTTCTTTCCAACATTATAACTTAGATATATGAAATCATCATGCCCTAAAACCAACTTCAGAAAAATCCTTTGAAGAATGTATATTTTCAACAACTTCAAACCGAAAGATTTAGTATGAAAACGAAATGAATCATATAGAGGCCCCTCGGGCAAAACATATTTCATAAGCTTGGAGTGAAAGTAGTAAAATCATAAGTAGCCCCTCAGGCAAAACATATATCATAATCAGCCTCTCGGACATGCCTCACAGTCACTCAGCACCTCACAATCACTCAACACCTCACAGTCACTCATGCCTCCCAATCACTCATCACTCGGCACTCGACAATCGGCACTTGGCACTCTGTGCGGCTCACTGGGGGTGTGTACAGACTCCGGAGGGGCTCCTTCATCCCAAGAGCTAATATCACTCAGCACCTCACCATCACTCAGCACCTCACAATCAGGCCCTCTGCCTCACTCAGCAGAACCACTCAAAAGGCCCCTCGGGCGAATTAGTAAAACAGGGTACTCGACCCAAAACATCATTTTAAATCTCAAAGTGGTGTAAATCAGGTTGAGTTTCGAAAATAGTAAGCACAATGTGGGTGAGTGAAATCATCAACAAATAGTGAGGAAAAATAACAGTGAAAAGCCCCCAAGGGGTCTAAACAGATCGGCACGAGGCCCC
>ML357422.1:0-43474 GCA_005239505.1 Nicotiana paniculata | reverse complement strand
ATATTACTTGTCGACCACGTACACTTGCGTGTGCATTGGGAAATCAACCAACAAGTTTTTACCGCTTCTTCCAGTGATCAACAACCAGATCCTCCAGCAGTAGCTCCTACGAGGGGCAGAGGTCGAGGCAGGGGCAAGGCTCAACACAGGGCCCGAGCAGCAGCTTCAGCAGTGGAGCCTCAGGTAGATTTCGACGTGGAGGTTCCTACTCAGATCGTTCCTGCCAGACCAACTCAAGTCCTAGAGGGGTTTATTTCCACCCCGGTGCTCTAGGATTCCTTGGTCCGATTAGTGGGCCTTATGGAGAGTGCGGCCCAGACTGGTGCATTCCCCATGGAACCATCCATATCTCAAGCTAGAGGAGGAGCCCAGACTGCTACTAGTCACACTCCGGAGCAGATGGCTCCCCAGTTTCAGACTCCAATAGCTCATCCAATCGAAGTGGTTCAGCCGGTTGCTGCAGCACAACCCGTTGATGGATCAGTTATGTCCTCATAGGCCTTGTCGAGATTGGATATGTTTACCAAGCTTTTCCTAGTTCATTTCAGTGATGCCACTTCAGAGGACCCCCAGTAGTATCTTGATAACTATCATGAGGTTTTTTAGAGTATGGGTACATTGGAGACCAATGGGGTCGACTTTGCTGCTTTTCAGATGACTGGGTCCGCCAAGAAATAATGGAGAGATTATTTGTTAACCAGACCTGCTGGGTTGCTTTCTCTTACTTGGGTTTAATTCTCACATCTCTTCTTAGATAATTTTCTGCCTATAACCTTGAGAGAGGAGCGTCGCCGTCAGTTCAAGCGTCTCCAGCAGGGCAGCATGACTATTACTCAGTATGAGCATTTCTTGGATTTGGCCTGTCATGCTATTCCTTTGCTTCCCACAAAGCGAGAGAGAAGGTGATGAGGTTTATTGAGGTTCTTGCTCAGCCTATTATATTGCATATGGCTAAGGAGACAGGGATCAAGATTTCTTTCCAAGATGAGGCCAATATGGCCAAGCGAGTCGAGATGGTTCTTGGACAGGGAGGTCAGGGTTCGGACAAGAGACCTCGTCATTCCGATGGATTCAACGGTGACTCATCTGGAGGTGAGGGTACTTATGGTATAGGCCATCATCCTAGGCCATTTCATTCAGCATATCCAGGCATCCCACGGTGCCCCAGGTGGTTGTGGCTCTTATATGTCGTATTCTAATCAACCAGCCTATAGTGCACCACCAGATCCTATCAGTGTACCTCCTCTTCAGAGTTTTTATGGTGGTTATTCAGGTCGACAGGGTCAGTTTACCGGCCAGCAGTCTCAGCAGTCAAGGTCTTGTTATACTTGTGGTGATCCGAGGCAAATCGGTAGATATTGCCCTCGTGCATCGGGTAGTTCACAACACCACAGTTCTCGTGCCATGGTTCTGGCACCAGCTGCTGCACCGCCTGCCTAGCCACCCAGAGGTAGAGGTTAGGTATCCAGAGGTAGGGGCCAGATTGTATATCATGTATATTGCTCGTGTGTGGTCTCTATTAGGAGTCTTGAGACCAGTGTAGACCTTTTTCTCCTTGATATGGTGTATTTCGATGTTATATTGGGCATGGATTGGTTGCCACCCTATCACGCTATCTTAAATTGTCACGCCAAGACAATGACCTTAGCCTTTCCGGGGTTTCCTCTATTAGAGTGGAGAGGGACTCCTGGAGATTTTACCATCAAGGTTACTTCTTATATGAAAGTTCGACGTATGGTCGAGAAGGAGTGTTTGGCCTATTTGGCTTATGTTCGTGATTCTAGCGGTAAGTTTCCCTCTATAGATTGTGTGCATGTGTCCGTAAGTTTTCAGAGTTATTACCTGTAAACTTGCCGGGGATGCCACCTGACATGGATATTGACTTTTGCATTGACTTGGCTCCGAGCACTTAGCCCATTTCTATTCCGCCATATCGGATGGCCCTGCCAGAGTTGAAAGAATTGAAGCAACAATTGCAAGATTTGCTTGATAAGGGCTTTATTAGACCTAGTGTCTCACCCTGGGGCGCACCAGGTTTGTTTGTGAAGAAGAAGGATGGATCTATGAGGATGTGTATAGATTATCGGCAGCTGAACAAAGTCACTATCAAGGAAAAGTATCTGTTGCCTAGGATCGATGATTTGTTTGATCAGCTTCAGGGTACCAAGGTATTTTCGAAGATTGATTTGAGATCTGGCTACCATCAGTTGAGGATTAGGTCATCTAATGTCCCTAAGACAGCTTTTCGGATGCGGTATGGGCACTATGAGTTTCTGGTAATGACCTTTGGGTTGACCAATGCCTCCGCAGCATTTATGGACGTGATGAACCGAGTGTTCAAGACTTACCTAGATTCCCTTGTGATTGTGTTTATTGATGACATCTTGTAATACTCCCACAGTCGGGAGGAGCATGAGCAACACTTCAGGATAATGCTCCAGACTTTGAGGGACAGTCAGTTGTATGCTAAATTTTCGAAGTGCGAGTTTTGGTTGGATTAAGTCGCTTTCTTGGGTCACGTCATATCAGCATAGTGTATTTAGGTAGATCCTAAGAAGATTGAGCCAGTCAAGAAATGGCCTAGATCCACTTCAGCAACGGAGTTCAGGAGCTTCTTGGGTTTGGTGGGTTATTACCATCGGTTGGTGGAGGGGTTTTCATCTATAGCAGCACCGATGACCAGGTTGACCCATAAGGGTGCCCCATTTAGATGGTTAGACGAGAGTGAGGCGAGCTTTCATAAGCTCAAGACAGCCTTGACTTCAGCACTGATGTTGGTATTACCATCAGATTCAGGATCTTACACGGTATATTATGATGCCTTCCATGTTGGGCTCAGAGCGGTATTGATGCAGGAGGGCAGGGGATTGCATATGCATCTCGGCAGTTGAAGGTTCATGAGAAGAATTACCATTTTTATGATTTAGAGCTGGCAGCCATTGTTCACGCATTGAAGATTTGGAGGCACTATCTTTATGGTGTGTCGTAAGAGGTTTTCACGGGTCATCAAAGCCTTCAGTATTTGTTCTAGCAGAAGGATCTCAATTTGAGGTAGAAGAGATGGTTGGAATTATTGAAAGACTATGATATCACCATATTGTATCATCCAGGGAAGGCCAATGTGGTGGCCGATGCATTGAGTAGGAAGGCAGTGAGTACGGGCAGCCTTGCATTCATTCCAGTTAGTGAGAGGCCACTAGCTTAAGATGTTTAGACTTTGGCCAGCCAGTTCTTGAGGTTGGATATTTCATAGCCCAGCCATGTTCTATCTTGCACAGTCACTCGGTCTTCCTTGTTAGAGCATATCAGATATCGACAGTATGATGACCCTCACTTGATGGTCCTTCACAAAGTTCAGCACGTTGGTGCCAAGCAAGTTACAGTTGGAGATGACGATATTTTGAGGATGCAGGGTCGTGTATGTGTGCCTAATGTTGATGGGCTTCGTGAGTTGATCCTTGAGGAGGCTCACAGTTCTCGGTATTCTATTCACCAAGGCACTACCAAGATGTACTAGTACTTGCGGTAGAATTATTGGTAGAGGAGGATGAAAAAGGATATAATTTCTTATGTGGCTCAGTGCTTGAATTGTCAGAAGGTGAAGTATGAGCATCAGATACCTAGTTGTTTGCTTCAGCAGATGGAGATTCCTGAGTGAAAGTGGGAGCGTATCACTATGGACTTTGTTGTTGGACTCCCACGGACTCAAAGGAAGTTCGACGCTGTGTGGGTTATTGTGGATAGGTTGAATAAGTCAGCGCACTTCATTCCTGTGGCAGTTACCTATTCCTCGTAGCGGTTGGCAGAGATTTATATTCGGGAGATCGTCCGTCTTCACGGTGTGCCCGTGTCTATCATTTCCGATCGAGGTACGCAGTTTACCTAGAACTTCTGGAGGGCATTATAAGCGTGAGTTGGGTATGCGGGTTGGGCTGAGCACAACATTTTATCATCAGACAGACGGGAAGTCTGGGCGTACTATTCAGATCTTGGAGGATATGCTTCGCACTTGTGTTATAGATTTTGGAGGATCGTGGGATCAGCTCTTTCCCCTAGAAGAGTTTTCCTACAACAACAGCTACCAGTCGAGCATTCAGATGGCTCCCTATGAGGCATTATACGGTAGGCGGTGCAGGTCGCCAGTTGAGTGGTTTGAGCCGGGGGAGGCTCGGTTGTTTGGCACAGATTTAGTACAGGAAGCCTTGGACAAGGTAAAGATTATACAGGATCGACTTCGTACAGCTTAGTCCAGGCAAAAGAGTTATGCCGACCATAAAGTTCGTGATGTGGTATTCATGGTCGGGGAGAGAGTATTGCTTCGGGTATCACCCATGAAGGGTGTCATGAGATTCGTAAAGAAGGGCAAGTTGAGCCCTAGGTATATCGGGCCATTTGAGATCCTCGAGAGAGTGGGGCAGGTGGCTTATCGACTTGCGTTGCCTCAAGGGTTATCATCATTTCATCCAGTATTCCATGTGTCCATGCTCCAGAAGTATTATGGTGACCCGTTCCACGTATTAGACTTCAGCTCTGTCCAGTTGGACAAGGATCTGACTTATGAGGAGGAGCCGGTAGCTATTCTAGACCGGAAGGTTTGTCAGTTGAGGTCGAAGAGTTTTCCTTCAGTTCGAGTGTAGTGGAGAGGTAGGCCTGTTGAGGCAGCTACTTGGGAGTCCGAGTTAGACATGTGGAGTAGATATCCCCACTTGTTCGCTAGTTCAGGGACTTTTCTATGTTCGTTCGAGGACAGATATTTATTTTAGAGGTGGAGATTGTGATGAACCAAAGGGTCATCTTGTGTTTTAGGACTCTATTCTGCGCTCGTTAGCCTTAAAAATCTTATTTTTACCCGCCTTGATTTGCGTGCATAGTCCGGATGTGATTCCGGAAAGCCTTTATGTGGAAAATTGAAGAAATAAAATTATTTGGAATTTAAAAATGATTTTAGTTGACTTCGGTCAATGTTTTGAGTAAACGGATCTGGACCCGTGTTTTGACGGTCCCGGTAGGTCTGTCATAATATATGGGATCTGGGCGTATGCTCGGAATCAAATTCCGAGGTCCCTAGCCCGAGAAATGAATTTTTTAACTAAAATTGAATTACTAAAAATTTATGATTTTAAAGAATTGGCTTAACGCTTTATTTTGATGGTATGGGGTCTGTATTTTGGTTTCGGAGCCCGGTACTGGTCTGTTATGGTATTTAAACCTTGTCTATGAAATTTGGTGAGAAACGAAACTTATTTGACCTAATTCGAACTCCGAATGAGAAAATAGTAATTTTAAAGTGTTCTTGAGAAATTTATAGGTTTTGGTTCTAAATTCGTAGTTCTAGGTGTTATTTTGGCGATTTGATCGCACGATCAAGTCTATATGATGTTTTTAGACTTGTGTGCATGTTTAGTTTGGAGCCCCGAGAGCTCGGGAGAGTTTCGGATAAGCCACGGGTAGTTTGAAACTTAGAAATTCTGGTGTTTCTGGTGTTGCTGGTGCACATGCATTTTGTGCTTCGCGATCGCGATCGCGATCGCGATCGCGAAGTGTAAGCTGGGTTGGGGTGNTGGGGGGGGGGGGGTTGCTCTTCGCGAACGCGAACGCGAACGCATAGTGTAATGGAGGAGGGCTGGGGAGATCTTCGAGTTGTCAGGGGGGACATGTCACACCTCCTTTTCCCGTTAAGAGGTTATAGGGAGATTTTTCAATTTAAGTGACATTATTCGAATTGGGATTATTTGATTAATTTATGAGTCTCCACTTGGAATAATTATGGTGTCCCAAGTCACCGATTTATTTTAAAAACCCAAATCGAGGAAAATTGACTCCGTTAAAAGTCTGCGCAACCAGAAGACCGGGTAAGAAATTATGTTAACCCGGGAGAAGGTGTTAGGCACTCCCGAATCCGTAGTTTTAGCATGATCACTTAGCAATTTGTACTTGGCTTAAATTGTTTAATTACTTATTTTAGGACCTATGCATATTTACCTTTTACCACTTTTAATTACTAAGAATGTTTGACCATGGTCACATGAACATGTACCTTGGTTTATTTTTGACATCACAACTATGTATAATTAGTTTGATTATGAGCACCTAAAGTTATGCTTATGTCTCTTAAGCTAAATACCCTATGTCGTGTGACTAGGTTTAAAGGTTCAATACTATGTGATATATTTGCTTGTATTTAAATGGGGGCAGCTTATGTATTAATTCTCCAATGTATCTATATTCAACGAAGCTTAGGGCCTGATAAAGGTTGAGTCCAAATGGACTCTGGCCCAAGATAATATTGTCCATTATATAGACTAGCTATTGAATTAATTTGAAAGGACTTTTGGCCCTTGAGTCTAATTGACTCTGGCCTAATGCATATTTCAAAAGCAGCTAAATGAATTTAGTCCAAAATTATTTGGGCCTAGTGATCATGGAGTCCAAATGACTTTGGCCCAATTAAGCATTCAATCAAATAACACATTTAACTCAGGAAGATTTGAGCTTAATAATGAGTCCAGATGACTCTGGCCCAATGTTCATTTTATGACAACCAAATGAAATTAACGAAAGAAATTTGGGCCGGGTGATAATGAGTCGAAGTGACTCTGCCCCAATTTGGATTTATTTGAATGAGTTTAGTGTTTTTAACAGCAATTGCAAAATTTTTCCTACTGTTTATCTTTTAAAACAGAAGTTAAAGGGAGTTTGGAACGCAAATAAAAAAATAACTGGTTAAATTTGATGATTTTTTTGTTAATTGCCTAAGTCTTCTATTTCTTAGATTAACTTATGTTAAAGTGATAAGTCTAAAACTCATTTGTATTTTAAAACCTTAAAGTGTAAAGGCATTTAATCAACTCATTTTATTTAGCAGAAAATCAAAATACAATTCCATGAACCCAATTGGTTTTAGGTCTGAAAATGTATTATGGTTACTATTTAGCTTACTTGTAAAAATTTGGTTTTTCATGATTCTAAACTAAAAGCAATCAGAATTACTATGTTTGATCGTTTAACAACATAATAAAGCTACTAACTAACGCATTTCATGAGAGGATATAATATAAAACAGAACTAGATTATTACATCTTACTAACATGGACAATGATAACAAATCTGCCTACTACTAATCTAACTAACTTTCTAAAAAAATGCTTTTTCTTGTTTTTACTATGCCAACATACGGATCTTATGACTACCTAAAGAATTAAACAGATTTTTATAATTTTTATAACACTTTAACATGAAGCTACTATAACTTGAATGATTTAAACATTGTAGATAATTAAACCTAAAATGATTTTAAACACAACTCTCAACCAAACAACTTCAAACACATGATTCATGCAGTGCTCAGATAAAGTAGAGATTCTTGATAACCCGCAAAATAAAACTTTACATTGTTAAAAAGAAAATACCTTGATAGCAGCAAGCAAACAACAAATAAGAAAATAAGTCTCTGAACTTGAAGTAATTCAACAACAATGAAACTCAGTAGAATAGGAAGAACAACCGAATTTTAAAATAAGAAAATGAGTATATTTTTTGTTTGTGAAAGATCAAGGTTGATTTTTAGAAGTTTTTCTTTTGAAAATGAAGAGAAAATCTGAAGATAGTTCAGAAATTTTCTATATGTTTTCGTGTATCTGTGTGTGTAGGTGTATTCAGCGTATATCTTCAGGTCTGTTATAATGAAAAAGGAGGAGTGTATTTATAGAGTAAGAGAGTGAAAAGAGATATGAATGAAGGTACAAAAGAATCTGTCAGAATTCCCTAAAAATTAGGAAAAAGGCATATTTCTTAACAAAAATGGACAACTGTCAAATTTCTAGTACCTTCCTTATCTCAGAAAATGGACAAGTGTTCAATTTTTTGATATTTTTGGATCTTATCCCTATTTTTCTACTCGGCATTGGGACAACTATCCTTATTCTAGAAGTTTCTAGTGTTTATGAAAAGTCTTAGAATTAAAATTCCAAACTTGACCCTTAAAGGTCTTGCAATTACCTCAGAACCAGATTGGTTCTGGGCCTGAGTCAGGTGACTCTTGGTCTAAAGACTTTGGGTTCTTAGGCTTTTTACAAAGCTACGGGCCTGTCTACCAGACATGCCCAATTTGCGAGCTAATTAGAACGGGCCACTTCAATGAGGCCTAGTTATCAAATAAACCAAATAAAATAGCAACAATAAACAATATAAACCAAAAAAAACAGTAATACTACTACAAAAATAAATGCAAAACTAATAAAGGTAAAACAAATAATAATACCAAAAATAAATTATAAAAATCAGAAAGAAAAAAGGAAAAATATATTAATCTAACACTGTTTTTACTTTTAACTTCTTTAAGTCTGTTTAATTAATTAATGGATTTAAACAATATAATTGACAATAATAAATGAAAATAAAAACAGTAACAACTAAAAGTAATAATAAAATAAATAATAAAAGAAAACATTAAGAAAAACAGAAAATAACGGGAAACATAAATCTAGCCCCTAAAAACCCTCATGCCAAGACTCCCATCTGGGATCTGAGATCCTTGATGGGAGATCTTGACAGGAGGATTATTAAGCGGACTAGGTTGGATTTTAGGGTAAAAAATGGAACAACAAATCTAGATCTAAAATCCGGGGTTTTTGTGGGGTTTTTGGGGATTTGGTTGGTAAGGTGAGGTTCAAGGAGATGAGGGGAGTGTATGGTATGAGTTTGAGGGGTTTTGGAGGTCCACTTCTGTCGTAGGCGACTTCCTCGAGTGGTAAATTCTTATTTTTACCAAAAACCCTAGGTTTCATTCTAAACCCATGATATCCACTAATTTTTTTGTGTTAATCTAACCAAAACTCAAGTATTAAACCCACTTTTAAGTAGAAATTACATACCTCACAATTGCTAGGTCAAATCTCCCCTTTGAAAGCTCCCCAAATCATCCAAAGATGAAATAAATGGCCTAAAAATGTCTAAACCCCGCATTTAAAACAACCACACTGCCTTCAGGACTTTCACACCCGCGGCTCGAGGACCGAACCTGCAGTCTCGCATCGGTGAGCCAGTGCTTGCACCCGCGGAAGAGTAGAAAAGGGCCAGGGGTCGCACCTGCAGAATGGAGCCCGCACATGCGGCTCCGCTTCTGTGGGAAATGGCCCGCACCTGCGGAAATTGGGCAGCCCCTATAAGAATGCACCTGCGAGGCTTCGGCGCGGTCTCACACCTGCGGATGGTCCTTCGCAGGTGGAGGGTTGAGTGAGGGCCAGTGGTTGCGTTGCGAATATTGAATTCCATGTGCTAGATATCCCTGCTTCTTTGAATCTGTTACTGGATAGTCGCACCAGATCTGATGCACCAACACCTCTTTTTGAGCTTGGTTTTCCTCGCGCGATGTCCAAATATAACAACAAGTTCTAAATCATAATACAGACTCGCTCAAGCCTTCAGAACGTCTAAAACAACGCTAATTCACTTTCGACACGCCGAAACATACCTATACTGCTTGGACTGACACCAAATTTTGCGAGCAATTCATAAATTACATGACGGAACTATTCCCGGTCTCGAAAATTCGTTCGGACCTCGATAACACATAAACACATTCCAAACCTCAATTTTTGAACTTAAGGAATCATATTTCACTATTTGGCGCTGAAATGCTCCCGAGTCATCCGAAACCCGTTCCGAAGATACGACCAATTCTTAAATCATCATACAAAACTACTGGAGCTTTCAAATCTCGATTCCGAGGTCGTTTACTAAAAATGTTGACCGAAGTCAAACTTGGACTTTAAGGCTAACCTTAAGGAACTAAGTGTTCCTATACCACCCAAACTCCTCCAAACCTCGAACTACCCATCCCCGAAAGCCCTAAATCAGTAAAAACAAATACGGGAAGTCTCGTTTAGGAGCACGGGGTTCTAGAACACAAACGGGTCGTTACATTCTCCACCTCTTAAACAAACGTTCGTCCTCGAACGGGTCTATAATCATACTTGGAATGCTGAATAAGTGTGAATATCTGACCCTCATGTCTTCCTCGGACTCCCAGGTCGCCTCCTTGACTCGTTGGCCCCTCCACTGGAACTTTACAGTGGAAACCCTCTTGGACCTCAACTAGCAATCCTAGCTGTAAATAATAGAAACTAGCTCCTCCTCATAACCCAATCTCTCGTCTAGTTGAATGGTGCTGAAGTCTATCACGTAAGAAAAGTCGGCATGGTACCTCCGGAGCATGGACACATGAAAGACCGGATGAACTCCTGATAAACTGGGAGGTGAAGCGAGCTCATAAGCAACCTCCCAAACTAGCCTCAACACTTCTAATGGACCTATAAACCTTGGGCTCGGCTTGCCTTCTTTCCAAATCTCATAATACCCTTCATCGACGAGACTTTCAACAGAACCTTCTCGCCAACCATAAACGATACATCACGCGCCTTCTGATCCACGTAAATGTTCTGTCTGGACTGTGCTGTGTGAAGCCTCTGCTGAATCAACTTTACTTTCTCCAAGGAATCCTTCACCAGGGAAGTGCCATATAACTTAGCCTCGCCAGGCTCAAGCTACCCGATGGGAGAATGACATCGCCGACCATACGAGGCCTCAAATAGAGCCATCTCAATGCTAGACTGATAATTGTTAATATAAGCAAACTCTGCCAAAGGAAAGAACTGGTCCCACTGCCCTCCAAAGTCAATCACACATGCCCTGAACTGTCCACTACGACTACCCGTTGGTCTTAGGGTGGAGTGCTGTGCTGAGCTCTACCTGAGTGCCTAACTCACTTTGTACTGCTCTCCAGAAGTGTGAGGTGAACTGAGGACCTCGATCTGATCTAATGGACACAGGCACACCGTGCAACTGAACTATCTCCCGAATGTAGATCTGGGCCAACCTATCTGAAGTATAAAGAGTAGCTACTGGAATGAAATGTTTCGACTTGGTCAACCTGTACACAATAACCCAAAGTGCGTCAACTTTCCGCAAGGTCCGAGGCAACCTAACTACGAAGTCCATAGTGATGCGCCCCCATTCCACTCAGGTATAGGCATCTACTAAAGTAGGCCTCCTGGCCTCTGGTGCTCATACTTAACCTGCTGGAAATTTAGACATCTAGCCACATACTCCACTATGTCCTATTTCATCCGCCTCCACTAGTACTGCTACCTCAGGTCACGATACATCTTCGTAGCACCAGGGTGAATAGAATACCGGGAACTATATGCCTATGAATCCTCTCCCTCAGGATGTCAACATTAGGGACACATATTCATCCCCGAAGTCTCAGAACACCATCCTTGCCAATAGAATCCTCCTTGGCACCACCCTATAATACCGTCTCCCGAAGAACTTCCAAGTGCGGATCATCAAACTGTCGAGCCTTGATCTTCCCCAATAATGAAGAGAGGAATAACACGTGCAAGAACTCGGCTCAGCTCCGAAAGGTCCAACCTCACCAGGAGATTAGCCAAGGACTGAATGTCCAAAGCTAGAGGTCTCTCCTCTGCTGAAATAAAAACCAAGCTACCGAAACTCTCCGCCTTCCTGCTTAAGGCATCTGCAACCACATTCCCCTTGCCCGGATGATAAAGAATAGTAATGTCATAATCCTTTAGCAACTCAAGCCATCTACGCTACCTCAAATTAAGATCCCTCTTCTCGAACAAGTGCTAGAAACTGCGGTGGTCTGTATAAACCTCACAAGGCACCCCATACAAGTAGTGCCTCCATATCTTAAGAGCATGAACAATCGCCCCCAGCTCCAAATCGTGCACATGGTAATTCTTTTCATGAACCATCAACTGACGTGAAGCATATGCAATAACTCGTCCCTCCTGCATTAATACAAATCCTAAGACAATGCGTGAAGCATCGCAATAAAATGTATACATTTCTGAACCGGAAGGCAACACTAGAACTAGTGCTGTGGTAAAATCTGACTTGAGCTTCTGAAAGCTCGCCTCGCAATCGTCGAACCATCGGAATGGGGCACCCTTCTAGGTCAACCTAGCCAGAGAGGCTGCAAGGGATGAAAATACCTATACAAATCGACGATAATAACTTGCCAATCCCAAAAAACTCCAGCTCTCGGTCGCTGAAGTAGGATGTGGCCAACTCTGAACTGCCTCAATCTTCTTAGGATCAACCTTGGTACCCTCTCCGGATACCACATGCCACAGAATCTAACCAGAACTAATACTTGGAGAACTTAGCATACATGTTTTGTTCCCGCAAGGTCTGTAGCACAACTCTCAAATACTGCTCGTGCTCCCCCAGGCTATGTGAGTAGATCAGGATGTCATCAATAAAGACAATGACAAAAGAATAAGTCCTGAACACCATGTTCATCAAATCCATATTTACTGCGGGGGAATTAGTCAATCCAAAGAACATCACCAGGAACTCAGAATGATCATATCTCGTACGGAAGGCAGTCTTCGGAACATCCGAGTCCCGAATCTTCAGCTGATGGTACCCTGATCTCAAGTCAATCTTAGAAAACACTCGAGCACCCTGCAACTAGTCAAACAAATCATCAATACGCGGCAATGAGTACTTGTTCTTGATGCTAACTTTGTTCAACTAGCGGTAGTCAATACACATCCGCATAGTCCCATCCTTCTTCTTCACAAGTAAAACTGGAGCACCCCAAGGCAATACACTCGGTCTGATAAACCCCTTAGATAACAACTCCTCAATATGTTCTTTCAATTCCTTTGGAGCCATGCGGTATGGGGGAATAGATATAGGCTGGGTGCATGGAGCTAAGTCAATGCAAAAATTAATGTCACGATCCGGTGGCATACTTGGAAGGTTTGAAGGAAATACATCAGAAAACTCTTGAACTACCGACACTAAGTCAATCGTCGGAGACTCGGCTGTGGTGTCCTGCACATAAGTAAGATAAGCCAAACAACCCTTCTCGACCGTACGTCGAGCCTTCAGGAAAGAAACAACCCGACTAGCTGCATTGACTGAGGAACCTCTCCACTCCAATCTCGGCAACTCAGGCATGGCTAGAGTAATAGTCTTGGCATGGCAATCTAAGATGGCATGATAGGGAGATAACCAATACATGCCCAAGATGACCTCAAAATCAGTCATATCAAGTAACATCAGGCCCGCTCTGGTCTCGAACCCACAGAATGTAACCACATAGGACTGATAAATCCGGTCCACAACCATAGAATTGCCCACAGGAGTGGACACATAAACATGATTACCCAAGGACTCATGAGGAATTTCCAGGAAATGAGCAAATAGGGCTGATATATATGAATAAGTGGATCATGGATCAAATAATACTAAAGCATCCCTACCGTATACTAAAACCATACCTGTGATCACGGCATCTCAGGCCACTACATCTAGTCTGGCTGGGAAAGTATAGAATCTGGATGGAGCACCGGTTGGCTGACCTCCACCAGAATCGGTAGGAGCTGGCCGAGCTTCCCCTGTCGGGCTTCCACCTCTAGGACGACCTCTACTAGTCTGCCCTCCACATCTGGGTGGTCGGACCGCCAGTGCTGTAACCACGGGCTAGTGACTCTGTTGCACTGCCTTGCCCCAAATCCTGGGACAAGTCCTCTTAACGTGATCTGGATCCCCGCACTCATCGCAACCTCTCCACACCATAGCTTGCTGCCCTAAAGAAGAACCCTGAATAGCTGGAGGACGATATAAACTCTCTGGCATAGCACTAAAATAAGAGCTATAAGATCCCTGATGACCAGAATACCCGCCGGAGGAACCCTGAATGGCTGGTAGGCGATAAGAACTCTCCGGCATCGCGCTGAAATAAGGCCTCACCAGAGCACCTCGAGGAGGTGGTGGGGGTGCTGAATATGGAGGCCTACTATGCTGGCCCCTACCGAACTGACCTCTGCCCCTAGCTGGAGAACCTCTGAAATTCCAAGAAAATCGAGCTCTCTTATCCTGTTGTCCCTGCTCTCTGCTCCTCAAACGATAGCCCTCAATCCTGCGAGCAATCTCTACTATAAGCTGATAAGGAGTTCCCATCTCTACCTCTCGGGCCAAGTTGGCCCTAATACCTGAGTGCAACCTAGCTACAAACCTGCGCACTCTCTCTGTGTCAGTAGGAAGTATCATAAGTGCATGACGGGACAACTCATAAAACCTAGCCTCGTAGTCGGTCACTGACATCTGAACCTGCTCTAGCTGCTCAAACTGATACAACAACTCTTCCCTCTCAGAGCGTGGAATATACCTGTCCAGGAATAGCTGAGTGAACTGCTCCTAGGTGATAGGAGGAGAATCTGCCAGTCTGCCAAGAACATAAGACTGCCACCATCTATGGGCCCTTCCCTCAAGTTGGAAAGTAGTGAAGTATACTCCATGGGACTCTAGTATCCTCATGTTGTGCAGTATGTCCCTGCATCTGTCAATAAAATCCTGAGCATCCTTATGATGCTCGCCTCTGAAGATAGGAGGGTGCAGTCTTGTCCCTCTGTCTAATAGCTTCCTCGGATCGTCGTCCGCAGCTGGTCGGGGCTCAGGTGCTGCTACAACTACTGGCTGAACCCCACCCTCGGGCAGTGTACTCAGGGTCTGATAAACTGTAGCTGCATGTCCTGCGGCCTGGGCAGTAGGGGTCTGTTCTCCCCCTCCGGCCTGAGATGTGGCCAGGTCCACTGGAAATAAACTAGCCTGAGTCATAGTATCCATGAACCGCATCATACGGCCCATGACCTCCTGAAATCCCGGCGTCGTCATAAATTCCAACGGGGCGGGATCTGCTGCGGGCGCCTCGCCCTGCTCCTCAATGATAGATCCTCTGTCGGAGCAACTGGGGTAGCTCTGGGACGCCCTCGTCCCCTACCACGGGAAGGTTCCCTCCCCCGGCCTCTAGCAATGGGGGAAGTAGCTTCTCCCGGGTCTGGAACGTCGGTCGTGCGTGTCCTTACCATCTGTGAGAGAATAGAAGAGTGAGATTTAACATACTATCAATTTCACGGCATGAGATGAATAAAGAGAGATTTCCTAACACCCTACAAAATCCCGAAGATAAATATAGATGTCTCCGTACTGATCCGCAAGACTCTATTGGGTTTTCCCGTTACTTGTGAGACTACGTGAACCTAGAGCTCTGATACCATGTTGTCACGACCCAAATCCTAATCCAGGTCGTGATGGCGCCCAACACACTTATTAGGCAAGCCAACACCAATTATCTAGTGAATCTAGTTTGTTTTCTATTATAACCTTCCCTTATTTCAAAAATAATTTAGCCACTACGCATGAAATATAACACGTAGCAGGGCAATTAAGTTACGAAGATCAAAAGTCAACTTTAATTAATTATATCACCAAAAGAATAGTCTACCAATGTGTGTGACAGGAACTAGTGTCACAAGTCTACAAGCATCTAGTAGAGTAGAATCAAAAGAAATAAAAGACTATCCTACTGTCTGAGAGGATATAGGCAGAAATAGAAAAAGAAAGACTCCAGAATGCTGCAGAATATCATCAGGAGAAGCATCTCACCGTGAAGCCTCAACCAAGTGCAATCAAGGACGAGCTTCGAACTGATACCCAGATGAACCTGCCTCAGAACCTGTAAAATTAAGTGTAGAAGCGTAGCATGGGTACATAAACAATATGTACCCAGTAAGTATCCATTCTAATCTCAAAGAAGTAGTGACGAGAGGTCGACTTGACACTTACTAGGGCCAAAATAATACATTTTAAATATAAGGCTTAGCAAGAATGGCAAATTATGAATAAGTAGTAATGGCAGGAACATCAAATCTCGATACAGATCTCTTTGTGTGTCAAATTCCCTACTGCACAGGTTGCTAATTCATTTTCCAGGGTAATTAACAGTTAAACAACCATAAAAATACCAAACAATTAGCAAGTACATAAAATGCCGTGAACGTACGGCCGATCCAACGAAATAATAAATGTGCACTGCCGAAGGGTCGAACGACACGAACCATAGATGCATCTATTACCCATACTCGCGAATCGTACATGCGATGCAATCAAAATAAATAATAGAATTACACCGCTTGCGAATTATACATGCGACTCAGGTACTCATATACACACACATTCAACAGAAAATCAGGGGTTTATTTGGGGATATTCTTCCAAGGGAAAACTAATAAATTAAATAATGATAGGTGACCTTCTTAGATATCCATTTAAATAATTCGAGGATGCCAAGAAATTCTAAATTTATCATTTAAGAGTACAAGATACGGCACGTAGAGCATGCTTGTGGATCCTAAACTCCCCCGACAAAAACATAATAGTATTACGCACGGACTCTCGTCACTTCGTGCATGCGTATCCCCCCCCCCCCAACAAATAGTAGCATATAATTCGTTATTTCACCTACTGGGAGAATTCCCTCTTATAAGGTTTGAAGGGAGACTTACCTCATTTCAAGCCTACTTCCTGGGTCAAGAATGCGCCCGAATCTCCAACTTCATCGCCCAAGAACTTGAAACTAGCCAAACATTACATAAATAAATCAATCTATATTCGGAAGTGCACAATTCTCCTATTTAAATGGTTACCACAACCTATTTTGAAAAATCCTAAAATATACCCCCGGGCCCACATGCTCGAATTCCGGAAAATTTCAAGGGATATAGTCACCCATAACCTAAGGATCAATATTATATGGTTTTTTTTGCATGATTTCATAACAAGTTTCTAGATTAAATATTATTTTTACCAAACCCCTAGGTTTTACTCTAAACCTATGATTTCTACTAATTTTTGTGTGTTAATCTACCCACTTTTAAGTAGAAATTACTTACCTCACAATTTCTAGGTCGAATCTCCCCTTTGAAAGCTCCCCAAATCGTCTAAAGATGAAAGAAATGGCCTAAAATGTCTAAGTCCCGCATTCAAAACAACATCACTACCTCCAGGACATTCGCACATGCGGCTCGAGGAGCGCACCTGCGAGCCAATGCTCGCACCTGCGGAACGGAGCCCGCACCTGCGTCTCCGCTTCTGCGGGAAATGGCCCGCACCTGCGAAAATTGGGCAGCTTCTCTAAGGCCATACCTGTGAGGCTTCGACTGCGCCTACACTCTAAGGCAGCCCCTTTGTAGGTGCGGTCGCACCAACTCTGATGCAACAGCAGCTGTTTTTTTTAGCTTGGTTTGCCTCGCGTGATGTCCGAATGGCATCTGCCCCCCCCCCCCCGAGGCCCCCCTACAAATATACCAACAAGTTCTAAATCATAATACGGACTCGCTCGACCCTTTGGAACGTCCGAAACTGCGCTAAATCTAAGAATCATACCCCAAAACCATCTAAGTTCAACTTAAGAACTTTTAAGTTCTTGAATTCACATTCGACACGCCGAAACATACCTATACTGCTCGGAATGACACCAAATTTTGCGAGCAAGTCATAAATGACATGACAAAACTATTCCCGATCTCGGAATTCCGTTCGGACATTGATAACCCAAAAATACATTCCAACCCTCAATTTTTGAACTTAAGGAATCATATTTCACTATTTGGCGCCGAAACGCTCCTGGGTCATCCGAAACCCATTCCGAACATAAGCCTAAGTCCGAAATAATCATACGAACCTACTGGAGCTTTCCAATATCTATTCAAGGGCATTTACTAAAAATGTTGACCGAAGTCAAACTTGGCCTTAAGGCCAACCTTAAGGAACTAAGTGTTCCTATACCACCCCAAACTCCTCCAAACCTCGAACTACCCGTCCCCGCAAGCCATAAATAAGTAAAAGCAAATACGGGAAGTCTCATTTAGGGGCCTGAGATTCTAGAATAGAAAATTACTAGTCGGGTCGTTAGATCTATCACGTGAGAGAAGTCGGCGTGGTACCTCCGGAGCATGGACACATGAATGACCGATGAAATCCTGATAAACTGGGAGGTAAAGAAAGATCATAAGCAACCTCCCCAACTCGCCTCAACACCTCAAATGGACCTATAAACCTTGGGCTCAGCTTGCCCTTCTTTCCAAATCTCATAATACACTTCGTCGGCGAGAACTTTAACAAAACCTTCTCGCCGACCATAAACGATAAATAACGCGCGTTCTGATCCGCATAACTCTACTGTCTTGACTGTGTTGTGCGAAGCCTCTCCTAAATCAACTTTACTTTCTCCAAGGCATCCTTCACCAGGTCAGTACCATATAACTTAGCCTCGCCAGGCTCAAACCACCCGATGGGAGAACGACATCGTCGACCATACAAGGCCTCAAATGGAGCCATCTCAATGCTGGACTGATAACCGTTATTATAAGTAAACTCGGCCAAAGGAAATAACTGGTCCCACTTTCCTCCAAAGTAAATCACATATGCCCTGAGCATGTTTTCTAATATCTGAATTGTCCGCTCCGACTGCCTGTCGGTCTGAGGATGAAATGTTGCGGTGAGCTCTACACGGGTGCCCGACTCACTCTGCACGGCTCTCCAAAAATGTGAGGTGAACTGAGGACCTCTATCTGATATGATGGACACAGGAACACCGTACAACCGGACTATCTCCCGAATGTAGATCTGAGCCAACCTCTCTGAAGTATAAGTAGTAGCCACGGGAACGAAGTTTGCTGACTTGGTCAACATGTCAACAATGACCCAAACCGCATCAAATATCCGCAAGGTCCGTGGAAACCCGACTACAAAGTCCACAGTGATGCACTGCAATTTTCGCTTAGGTATAGGCATCTTCTGGAGTAGACCTCCTAGCCTCTGGTGCTCACACTTAACCTTCTGGCCATTTAGACATCTAGCCACATACTCCACTATGTCTTTCTTCATCCGCTGCCACCAGTAGTGCTGTCTCAAGTCATGATACATCTTCCTAGCACTAGGATGAATAGAATAGCAGGAACTATGTGCCTCCTCTATAATCCTCTCCCTCAGGCCGTCAAGATTAGGAACACATAAGTGACAGTGAAGTCGCAGGACACCATCCTCGCCAATAGAAACCTCCTTGGTACCACCCTGTAGTACCGTCTCTCTGAGAACTGCCAAGTGCGGATCATCGACTTGTCGAGCCTTGATCTGCCCCAATAATGAAGACTAAGCAACAACACAGGCAAAAACCTTGATGGGCTCTGAAATGTCCAGCCTCACAATTCTGTTTGCCAAGGACTGAATGTCCAGGGCTAGTGGCCTCTCCTCCGGTGAAATGAATGCCAAGCTAGCGATACTCTCCCCCTTCCTGCTTAAGGCATCTGCAACCACATTCTCCTTGCCCGGATGATAAAGAGAGGTGATTTCATAATCCTTCAGCAACTCAAGCCATCTACACTGCCTCAAATTAAGATCCCTCTGCTTGAACAAGTGCTGCAAACTGCGGTGGTCAGTATAAACCTCACAAGGCACCCCATACAAGTAGTGCCTCCAAATCTTAAGAGCATGAACAATCGATGCCAGCTCCAAATCGGGCACATGGTGATTCTTTTCATGAACCTTCAGCTAATGTGAAGCATATACAATAACTCGCCCCTACTGCATCAATATACATCCCAAACCAACTTGTGAAGCGTCTCAATAAACTGTATACATCCCCAAACCGGAAGGCAACACTAGAACTAGTGTTATGGTCAAAGCTGACTTGAGCTTTTTAAAGCTCGCCTCGCACTCGAACGGACCATCGGAATGGGGATCCCTTCTGATTCAATCTAGTCAGAGGGGCTGCAATGGATGAAAACCCCTCCATAAACCCACAATAATAACCTGCCAGTCCCAAGAAGCTCCTGATCTCTGTCATAGAAGTAGGGCGTGGTCAACTCTGAACTGCCTTAATTTTCTTAGGATCCACCTTGATACCCTCTTCGGATACTACATGTCCCAAGAATGCCACATAATCTAACCAGAACTCACACTTGGAGAACTTAGCGAACAACTTTTGTTCCCGCAATGTCTGGAGCACCACTCTCAAATGCTGCTTATGCTCCCCTAGGCTACATGAGTAGATCTGGATGTCATCAATGAAGACAATAACAAAAGAATCAATATAAGGCCTTAACACCTTGTTCATAAAATCCATAAATGTTGTTGGGCATTAGTCAAGCCAAAGGACATCACCAGGAACTCATAATGACCATATCTCGTATGAAAGGCAGTCTTCAGTACATCCGAGTTCCTAATCTTCAGCTGATGGTACCTTGATCTCAAGTCAATCTTAGAAAACACCCGAGCACCCTACAACTGGTCAAACAAACCATCGATACGCGGTAACAGTTACTTGTTCTTGATGGTGACTTTGTTCAACTGGCGGTAGTAAATACACATCCGCATAGTCTCATCCTTTTTCTTCACAAATAACACTGGAGCACCCCAAGGCAATACACTCGGTCTGATAAATAACTTAGCTAACAACTCCTCAAGCTGTTCTTTCAATTCCTTTAATTCCTTCGGAGCCATGCGGTATGGGGGAATAGATATAGGCTGGGTGCCTGGAGCTAAGTCAATGCACAAATCAATGTCACGATCCGGTGGCATGCCTGGAAGGTCTGAAGGAAATACATCAGCAAACTCTCAAACTACCGGCACTGAATCAATCATCGGAGACTCGGAGGTGGTGTCCCACACATTAGCAATATAATCCAAACAACCCTTCTAGACCATACGTCGAGCCTTCAGGAAAGAAACAACCTGGCTAGCTGCACTAACTGAGGAACCTCTCTACTCCAATCTTGGCAACTCAGGCATGACTAGAGTAACCATATTGGCATGGCAATCTTGGACTGTGTGATAAGGGGATAACGAATCCATACCCAGGATTACCTCAAAATCAGTCATATAAAGCAGCAGGAGGTCCGCTCTCGTCTCGAACCCACAAAATGTAACTACAAAGGACCAATTAATCCAGTCCACAACCATAGAATCGCCCACAGGAGTGGACACATAAACAAGAGTACCGAAGGACACACGAGGAATATCCAGGAAATGAGCAAACAGAGCTGATACATATGAATAAGTGGATCCTACATCAAATAATGTTGATGCATCCCTACTACATACCAAAATAATACATGTGATCACGACGTCTGAGGCCACTGCATCTGGTCTGGTCGGGAAAGCATAGAATCTGTCTAGAGCGCTGGATGACTGACCTCCACCCGAATAGACAGGAGCTGGCTGGGCTCCCTCTGCCTAACCGCCACCTCTAGGATGACCTCTACCAGCCTGTCCTGCACCTATGGGTGGCCGGACCGCCGGTGCTGAAACCATAGGCTGGTGACTCTGTTGCACTGCATTGCCCTGAAGCCTAGGAAAAAACCTCTTCATGTGACCTGTATCCCCACACTTATAACAAGCTCTCAACACCATAGCCTGTCGCCCTAAACAAGAACCGTGAATAGCTGGAGAACGGTATGAACTCTCTGGCATAGCACTGAAATGAGAGTTGGAAGATCTCTGATGACCAGAATACCCGACGGAGGAACCCTGAATGGCTGGTGGGCGATAAGAACTCTCCGGCATTGCGCTGAAATAAGGCCTCACCGGAGTACCTCGAAGAGGTGGTGGGGGTGCTGAATATGGAGGTCTACTACGCTGGCCCCTACCGAACTGACCTCTGCCCTCAGCTGGAGCACCTCTGTAATCCTAAAAAAAGAAGCTCTCTTATCATGCTGTCCCTGCTCTCTGCTCCTCAATTGATAGCCCTCAATCCTGCGAGCAATCTCTACTACAAGCCGATAATGAGTCTCTATCTCCACTTCTCAGGCCATGTTGCCCCTAATACCTGAGTGCAACCCAGCTACAAATCTCTGCACTCTCTCAGCGTCAGTAGGAAGTATCATAAGTGCATGACGAGACAACTCAAAAAACCTAGCCTCGCAGTCATCACTGACATCTGACCCTGCTCTAGCTGCTCAAACTGATACTGCAGCTCTTCCCTTTCAAAGGGTGGAATATACTTGCCCAAGAATAGCTGAGTGAACTGCTCTCAGGTGACAGGACCCTCTGCTGGATCCACTGGCGGTGCAACTGGGATAGCTATGGGACGCCCTCGTCCCCTACCATAGGCAGGTGCCCTCCCCCGACCTCTACCTCGACCTCTAGCAACGGGGGGAGCAGCTCCTCCTGGATCTGGAACGTCGTTCGTGCGAGTCCTTACCATCTGTGAGAGAATAGAAGAGTGAGATTTAACATACTATAAATTGAACGACAAGAAATGAATAAAGAGAGATTTCCTAACACTCTACAGCCTCCCGAAGATAGATACAGATGTCTCTTTACCAATCCGTAAGACTCTATTGGGTTCGCCCATTACTTGTGAGACCTACGTGAACCTAAAGCTTTGCTACCATGTTGTCACGACCCAAATCCTAAACTAGGTCGCAATGGGGCCTAACACCGTTGTCAGGCAAGCCAACACTGATTATCTAGTGAATTTAGTTTGTGTTCACTAAATCCTTCCCATATGTCAAAAATAATATACCCACTACACGTGGAATATGACACATAGGCGGAGCAATTAGATTACGAATAACAAAAGTCAATTTTTAATTAATTACATTTTCAAAATAATAGTCTACCAATGTGTGTGCCAGGAACTAGTATCACAAGTCTACGGGCATCTAGTAGAGAGGGAACAAAAGAATAAAATCTATCCTATTTTCTGAAATAATATAGACAGAATAGCAAAAGAGTTCACTCCAGAGTGTTGTTGAACGACATCGGGAGAAGCAGCTCACCGTGAAGCCTCGAACAAAGTGAAATCAAGGACGAGCACAGGACTGATACCCAGATACACTTGCCTCAAAACCTGTACAATTAAGTACAGAGCATAGCATGAGTACATAGAAAATATGTACCCAGTAAGTATCCAGTATAATCTCAAAGAATTAGTGACGAGAGGTCGACTTGACACTTACTAGGGTCCAAACAGTATATTTAGATATAATTTAAAATGAATAACAAGTACATGTGTATAGTAAAACAATGAATATTGAGCATAACCACAAAAACCTATTTACGTGGCGAAACACCAATATACAATTTACAATTTGTCTTCCCAGACATCTAACAGTTTAACAGTCCTGAAAAATATCAGACAAGTAGCTTGCGCATAATGTATCGAGGACATACGGTCTGAGCCAACATAATAATAAATGTGCACTGCCAAAGGGTCGAACGACGTGAACCATTGATGCATCTATTAACCTGTCGTGGCGTACGGCCCGCTCCCATGAGAATAGTGGAAAGAATCACTCCGCTCGCAGAATATAAATTGCGAAGTGGTCACACATAAACACAACTGTTTTCCTTAAATCCTTTTCCAATATAGTAATTTGTTTGAAAACGTCAGGTTGTAGGATTTATTGAAAACAAGCTTGCATACAAGGAGATCACAAGGCATATAGTTCAATTAACAGAGTTCACAAGGCATGGTGTAAACCTAACTACCCGGACATAACAAGAATAGTCAGTACGCATGGGCTCTCATCACCTCGTACGCACGTAGTCCCCACAAATAATGACACATAGTTAATTACTTCGCATATGGGGACAATTCCCTCTTACAAGGTTAGAAAGGAGACTTAACTCGTTTCAAGCCTACTTCCTCGGTCAAGAAAGCGCCAGAATCTCCAAATTCGTCACCTAAGAACTCGAAACTAGCCAAACATTATATAAATAAATCAATCTATGTTCAGAAATCCACACTTCCCCTATTTAAATAATTATCTCAACCTAGTTTGCAAAATGCTAAAATGTACCCCCAGGCCCACATACTCGGATTCCGAAAAGTTTCAAGAGGAATGGTTACCCAAACATTTCTTGGTAAATTCTTATTTTTATCAAAAACCCTAGGTTTCACTCTAATTTTTTGTGTGTTAATCTACCCAAAACTCAAGTATTAAACTCACTTTTAAGTAGAAATTACTTACCTCACAATTGCTAGGTCGAATCTCCCCTTTGAAAGGTCCCCAAATCATTCAAACATGAAAGAAATGGCCTAAAAATGTCTAATCCCCGCATTTAAAAACCCACACTACCTTCAAGACTTTCGCACATGCGGCTCGTGGACCGCACCTATGGTCTCGCATCTGCGAGCCTGTGCTCGCACCTGCGGAAGAGGAGAAGAGGGCCAGGGGTCGCACCTGCGGAATGGAGCCCGCACCTGCGGCTCTGCTTCTGCAGGAAAAGGCCCGCATCTGCGGAAATTGGGCAGCCTCTCTAAGGCCGCACCTGCGAGGCTTTGACCGCACCTGCAGTCTTGCACATGTGGCTGGTCCTTCGCAGGTGCGGTCGCACCAGATCTAACGCCAAAACATACCTATACTGATCGGAATGACACCAAATTTTGCGAGCAAGTCATAAATGACATGACAGAACTATTCCCGGTCTCGGAATTCTGTTCGGACCTCGATAACACAAAACACGTTCCAAACCCCAATTTTTGAACTTAGGGAATCATATTTCACTATTTGGCACCGAAACACTCCCCGGTCATCTGAAACCCGTTCTGAACATACACCCAAGTCCAAAATCATCATACGAACCTACTGGAGCTTTCAAATCTTGATTCCGAGGTCATTTACTAAAAGTATTGACCGAAGTCAAACTTGGCCTTTATGGCCAACCTTATAAAGGCAAATATGGGAAGTCTCGTTTAAGGGAACGGGGTTCTAGAACACAAAACTACCAGTCAGGTTGTTACACTTTCTTTTTGCGGTGGGATAAGGAATTTCTGTCCGGAGCTATGTCCACATTATATTGGAACTGCCTTACAAAATCCCGGTCAAGGTGATACCACCAGCACCCCTCAGTTGGTTAGAGTATCACTTTAAGTGAGCAATCGGGTCTCCATGCCCGTCATATCGTTCAAACTTTGGCGTCTTAAAGCCCAAGGATAAATGCACGTGAGGGAACATGCACAGATCAACATATGACACGCTCTTTTGGCCGCTCACGCCTTGTATATTCTTGAGGCTTTGCTCGATGCTTTTCGTTTTTCGTGCTATATCCTCATGCTCAGGATTTCTCACGACTCTCTCATGTTCTACGGGAGACTCAAATTGTGGGTGTTGAGGATAGGAATTCGGGGTGACCCGAGCGGTGTCCAATTGGAATTAGGAAGCTTGGAAAGTGAAGGTTGATGGTTCGAAGCTTTTTCGAGGCAATGTTGGTTGTGCCATACTAGTGGCTGGTGGGGCCGTGAACACGGTAGATGATATTCCTAAATATGGTGCCTGGGGGCAAACCTCAGAAGGCATACCAGTGAAGCTTGTTGTCATGTTGGGGTACACAAATGGAAGGTACGGGTTGGTTACTGGAATGGGGACATTGGTAGTTCCTCTCGTCCTTGGGATTAATTCAGGGAATCCAGGGATAGTACTGGGTGGCTCCTTGCCATTGGACCATGCATCCGCATGTCTAGCATGCAGCATCTTAGGCTTCTCTTCTCCTCAGCAGTTGCTGACTCGGGCTGCGGGATAACCGATGCAGATCTATCTTCGGGCTCAATGATAGATAGCGGACTCTCTGAGGCCATGGCGATACTTCCTTTAGGTCTCGTGAAATAAGGGTGTGAAGCGAGATTACCACCACAAAACCAACCACCTAAAAATAGAACTTGTTCTTTTAAAGCCACACACAACAAACCGGTTAGTTCGAAACATTTAACACATAGGGAATCGCACATTGGGGGATGCAATGCACCTAAACAATTAAAAGTTTTTCTAAGATGTTTTGCGACGGCTCTGTGTTTCATCCCAACTTTATTGTCTCCTGCTTTGCTTTCTTAATTACTTTCTTTAAGGTTATGATCGAATCCTACGTGGATTGCCTACTTATCATGACGCCGCATGAATTAAATCATTACATAGTTAAGGGAGATTGAGAATGGAGTAAATAAGCTAGCTCCTCTCTTCTTCTTTTTTACTTTTATAAAAATCAGACATATTTTTTGAATCATCATTTTTTTTTTGAATTTTTGAAAGAAAGGCTTTAAAAGAAGAAAATATTTTTTGCCTCTTTTTTTTTTGAAATGTTTGAAAGAAAGACTTCTAAAGTAGCAAGGAAATATTTATTTGATTTGTATTATTTTTCTTCTTCTTTTTTTATTTTGAAATTCTAGGAGAAAGATTTCTAAAGAACGGAAAAACATATTTTTTTGGATTTTGATTGTCATTTTTTTAATGAAAGACTTCTAAAAATTCTTTTTCTTTTGTTTTGAACTTTGGGAATTTCAAAAGTAAAAAGAAAATATTTTTGGTTGAAATTCCATTTGTTTTTTTAAGACAGAGAATATTTTTTGGATTTTGAATGTTGCCTCTAAATTTCAAAAGAGGGACTTTAAAGAACTACTTCTAACGAAGAAAAAGAATATTTTTCATTTTTGGATTTTTCTTCTGAGATTATTTTGAATTTTTTATTTTTGAAAAATACTTCAAAATGAAGGAAACCAATATTTGGATTTTGATTTTTGATTGATTTTGATTTTTTTTAATTTCTTTTTTTTTTAACATGTGAAAGACTTTGAAAATAAAGAAAATATTTTGTTGGGTTTAAAATCCTTTTTCTGTTTTTTTTTTATTTTCCAAGAAAAGACTCCTAAAGAGGAATTAAGGGAAAATAATTTTTTTTGGATTTTAAAAATTCGGGGCAGGAACCGATGAGGTTTGCCTACGTATCTCACATCCTGTGAGAATCAGACCCGCATAGTTCGGCCAGTTTTGACATAACCGGGAAAACATGATATTGACTATGTCGAAACTCATTTTCTTTTTTTTCCAAAATTTTTTGCAGAGCTTAGAGGCATTTCCAAATACCGGGGTTTTCAGAACCGAGTAAATTTTCTGTCCTACCTCAATCTTGGTTTTTCTGCCGATTTTCTTTCCTTAGTGGGTCAACAAACAAGCCGAAACAAATAAATGTGCACGTAGCAGGTAAGATGCATCAGGATGGCCTTTCATTTTCTGGTACACCTGTCCTATACGGACCTAACTCCTGTGTTGAGTCCCCTAAATAAAATGCATGTGATGCAAATAAGCGTTCCTACTAGGGATCCGACATGAGGTTTTATTATCTGTAACGACCCGACCGGTTGTTCTGATACCTAACGCGTCGTTTGGTAGTTTGAGGCCATGAGCAGCTTCATTTAAGGTAGACTTTTAGGCGTGGTCGGAATCGAATTTCGGGAAGTTCGGAGTCTAATTGGAAAGAAAAATTTTCATTTCGGAAGCCTTAAGTTGGAAGAATTGACTAAAATCGGATTTTTGAGTAAACGAACTCCGAATCAGGATTCAAAGGTTCCAGAAGGTTCGTATGATAATTTCGGACTTGGGCATATGTTCGGAGCGGGTTTTGGATGACCCAGGAGCGTTTCGGCGCATATTGTGGAAGTTAGTATTTTGGAAGAAATTTCACAAGTCTGGGTTGAAGTGCATTTCATTGTTATTGATGTCCATTGGGATTCCGAGTCTGGGAATAGCTCTGTATGGTGATTCTGGTGTTGGGAGCGCGATCGAAAATAAATTCGGAGGTCCGTAGGTCATTTTGGAGTCATTTGGCTAAAGTTAGAAATTTGAAGGTTTTAAGAAGTCCGACCGGAAGTGGAAATTTCGATATCGAGGTCAGATTCCGATTTTGAAAGTTGGAGCACGTCCGTAATGTTGAATGTGACTTGTGTGCAAAATTTGGGGTCAATGGGACGTGATTATAGGTTTCGGCATCGAATGTAGAAGTTGGAAATTTTAAAGTTCATAAAGATTTAGTTGAGTTGTGATCCATTGTTTTGATGTTATTTGATGTGATTTGAGGCCTCGAGCGGGTCCGTATTATGTATTGGAGCTGGTTGGTGTAATTGAACGGGGTCCCGGGTGGTTATCAGATCGAATTTGGAATTTTGAGAAAGGCTAAGGCTGCTGGTGTCTGGTGTAACCGCACCTGCGAGGTTTTGGCCGCAGGTGAAGACCTGTAGAAGCCGCCTTGGTGTCGTAAAAGCGGAAAAGGACTGGCTTGGCTGGGGGCGCAGGTGTAAGGTTATGTCCGCACCTGCGAAGGTGCAGATGTGGAAGGGAAGGCGCAGGTGCGGAGTCTTGCCGGGTGGGAGGAATATGCATGTGTGTTTTTTTGGCCACACCTGCGAGACCGCGGATGGGGCTGGTTGACCGCATGTGCGAAAAAGCGGGT
The DNA here is from genome assembly GCA_005239505.1 of Nicotiana paniculata. Classification (NCBI taxonomy): domain Eukaryota; kingdom Viridiplantae; phylum Streptophyta; class Magnoliopsida; order Solanales; family Solanaceae; genus Nicotiana; species Nicotiana paniculata. The sequence continues at coordinate 15,370 of ML357422.1, read as the reverse complement.
TGGGCAGTGTGTTATTTTGAGACGAGGGTTTGACTCATTTCCACCTTATTTTCTCCATGGAAGCCGATTTTGGAGCAACATTTAGGTGCCTTTTTCACCACCAAGCATGAGGTAAGTGATCTATGCTAGTTATTGAGTTAAATACATGATTGTGTATAGAATTAACATGAAAATTAGTGGAAACTTAGGGTTTTGAAGAAAAACCTAGAAATTTGTATTTTGACCTCGAATTTGGGCATGAAATTGAGAGAGAAGTATATATTTCAGTTCGTGGGGTTATGGATAATCTTTATTTTTGATAAATTTCAGAATCTAGGCACGTTGGCTCGAGGGTTATTTTATCGACTTTCCGAGCGGAGATGGGAATTTATATAATTTGAATTGTTATAAGTATTAGAGTATAATTTCATTGGTTTGCCCGTTATTGGATAGTTTTGGGGCGTTGTGCATCAATTTTAGTCATCGGAAAGGCTTGGAAGCAGGTTATAAATCTTCGGAGCAAGGTAAGTCTCCTTTCTAATCTTATAAGAAGGAATTGTCCCCATAGGTGAAATAATTAAATATGTGCTACTATGTGTGGGGGATACGTACGTACGAGGTGACGAGAGTCCGTGTGTAGCTACTATTATGCTTATGTCCGGATAGTCTAGGACCCAAAAACATGTTTTACTTGCCGTACTTGGAACTTTACTGATGAAATTAAAAATTTTAAACCTTATCGAACTTAGTAAATGAATTTATGGAAAAGATTTAAATACTATCTTCGTGACCATTAAAAGAGAAGTTTTTTTTTCACTTCCTTGGGTAATTGTTTTCCTGAAGAAAAATGTGAATTACTGTTTGAATGTGTGTATCTATGAGTACCTGAGTCGCATGTATGATTCACGAGCGGGGTAACTCTATTATTTATATATGACCGCGTCGCATGATCGGTTCACGAGCGGGGTAACTCTATTATGTATATATGACTACGTTGCATGATCGATTCACGAGCGGGGTAATACATGCATCTATGGTTCGTACCGTTCGACCCTTCGGCAGTGCACAATTTAAATTTATCGTTGGTTCGGGCCGTTCGACCCTCGACATTACTTGCGCATGATATTTGCTGAGTACTTCCTGTGATTTTTAACTGTTTACTTTCCTCAAATTATAAGCTGACAACTGAAATGACGAAGATTTAAAAATTTGTAAATGTGGAAGAAATTGTTATTCCTATCACTATTTGTTAATTACCTATGATATGCATACTTAGTGTCATCCTTGTATTTATTAAATTGACATCTAGAAAATGTCAAATTGAACCTCTTGTCGCTACCTCTTCGAGGTTAGGCGGGATGCTTACTGAGTACACGTTGTTTTCGTACTCATACTACACTTGTTGTGCATTTTTGTTGCACAGGCACAGGTGTACTAGCGGCCCCTCCTGGCGCCGTGGCATGGTTGAGAGGGGTAATTGGGTGAGCTGCACCTCTCGAGATGACTTGCAACCAGCAGAGTCTCCTTCAGAGTATCGAGTTGTATTTTGTTTGCTGTCCCATTTGTATTCTGGACGGTTATTGTATTTCATTTTGTTTTTCTTACAAATTGCTCATGCACTTGTAACACCGGGTTCTGGGGTGATTTTGGGATGTATTTGTTAATTAAATTGTTAAAACATCGCTATTCACTCAGTAAATTTTATTGATCGTTGTAAAATTAAATGAAAAGTAACAATTTCAAAATACAAAAATAGGAATTTTACTTATCTAATGAGTGTTGGCTTGCCCGACAATGGTGTCTGGTGCCATCACGTTCTTAGCGGATTTTGGATCGTGACAATGTGGTATCAGAGAACTAGGTTCCCTTAGGTCTCACGAGTCATGAGCAATTATAGTAGAGTCTTGCGGATCGGTACGGAGAAGTCTGTACTTATCTTCGAGAGGCTATAGGGCTGTTAGGAGTACTTCACTTCTTGATTCCGTATCGTGCGGTTTGATTCCTTTGAGGCTATGCTAAGGTTGTTATGATGCTTATGATTGGTTATTGCACGGTATTGATATGATGATAGGATGCTTGCCCCTATGTCGGTGAAATGAATGACTTGATAGGAGTTCTACTCAGAGCGTGATTCCAAGATTTAAGTATTTTATTTCCGGCGGAGGAAAGACAATTGGACTATAAATGATCAGGTTCGGGTTGATAGAGTAATGAGACTGGGTGTTTTCAAGTGAGGTGGAATCTTCATCTGTGATGTGGCATCTTCGTCTTTGACCGAATAGGATGTGTTAAGTTCGCCGGTGCTATGGTTTCTTCGGTCACATTGGGTCAGAGTAATGTGAAGTAGTATTGAAGAAGCGGGTGTCAAAGATCATGGTGTGCGGTGGTTCAGGATTGAATAAGTATTTCTAATGTAGGCGGCTCGAGGAAGATAATCTTCGAAGAGTTTGAAGTTGTGGTGATCTGCTGGTTTAAGTGCTACAGAGAATGATATTTATTTGAGGCAAGAACTCGGCAGCATACGATGAGGAAAGACATGTGGGAAGTGTCAGGCAATGGTTAAATTTCTAGAAGGCTAGGTGTAAGAAGCGGAAGTCGAGCAGTTGCTTAAAGGTGTGAGTTTGACCAAAGTGGGAGAGTGGTGGCGTAGCATATGAGTTTTGTGGTTAGATTGCTACACATCTTGAGGAGAAGATTGGAGCGATTTGAGAATTTTAGTGGACGATGATTGGGTCCACGTGCTTAAATTGAAATATTGGCTATTTCGGCAGAAAATGTGATACAACAGAGAGGAGTTGTTCGATATGAAGAAGGATGCATCATAGCTGTGAATTAGAAGATATTGTCGCTCATTTAGTAGATGTCCATGAGAACGGGTGTAGGATGGGGTATTGATGCCGTAGAGATTGTGCAGTACAACGTCGTTGGAAGGTGTCAGTTGGTAATTTTCCCAGGTGGGTTATCTTCTTTGAGCAGGTCAGTGGTTGTGTGGTTGGCAAAGTTTTTGCGAGGGATTTTACTGACTATTCAACAGGAGGTCGGATAAGAGAATATGGTTAATGACTCTGAGTTCTTGTGAAATGCTAACGGAAGGATTTCAAGAAACTTGGCGAGTTGGTTACACAGGATAATGTCAACAATGAAGGATGATTCTTGGTGAGTTCCAGATTTGTGTAATAGCGGCTTCAGGCTAAGTGGGTGACTTCCACCGCCTACGATTGGGTTGCATGGATATCTACTGGCGAAAATTCTGGTCATCGGCATATTAGTGGGTTATTACAGCTAATGGAAGAAGGCATGAGTAGTAATTGAGCATAGGATTTGATAAATGTGTGCAAAGGTTGGCCTTATGGAATCAGGTTTAGGCTTTGGAAGGATTCAGGATTTATGTTTAGTGCATAGGTAATTCGCAAGGAAAGTGATTCAGTCAGGTGCTTATTCAAGATGGGTGTTCAGGTACCAGCGAAGCCATGAAGTTGATTATATTCGGGACCAAGCCAGAGTGGGTGACTCTCAATAGTGGTCCTAGTAGATTCAAAGGTTAGAATTTGTTGTCTAAGGATTTCATGCCCACGATATGGTTAAGAATCGAGCTTTCGCAGCAGAATTTTGAGAAAGAGAATATGGTTGGAGTGTTCTATGTTATCTTCGGCGTGCAGAGTAGCATTTTGAGGGAAAAGGAGAAAATGACTTTGGGTTCATAGAAGGGTTATCAGAATGGGTATACCAGTCGAAGATGTGAATATGTGTGCAATGAGAGCATGAAACGATTCATGGGCTTGGAGACAAAGTAGTCTCGTGGAATGGAATCCCTCGAAGTGAGTGCGAATTGAGTTGTTGTGTGTTGATTGGGAGTTATCATCATCCCTAAGGTGAGTCCGAATTGGGTTAAGGTATAAGATGGGTCGTGTTATATGAGCTTATGAAAGGTTTAATTGAATCTCACTGTGGTATTGTGGCGGTGTTAGCGTATGGGCATTGTGAGTTATTGTTCATCTTGATCTATGGCTTGAGAAAAGTGGGGGAAGTCTGTTGTCGATAAGTTGGTCGCGAGGTTAAGTGTCGTATCAGTTTCAGTTGGAGGTATTCGGGTGAACTAGTTATGTCCTGCAGAGGTGAAGTTTAAGAATGACGCGAGTAATGGAAATTTTGAAAAGGTAGATGGTTAGCCATGGTGGAATTTGCATATTGGTGGTAGTGATCAGCTCCTTCAGCGTGATTAGTTATGCATATGATTTGTGACAGTGCGTGCAAGTACCCGATGGCTGCCGTAATTGATTTTATTTGGAGGTATCCAAGTACTATGGCCTGTTATATGTAGGTGGATCTCATAGAGATTATGATGACATAGACCGTTACTTGAGGATTTACATGTTTTGTGATTATAGGGATTCACTCGTGTGATGTTATGGTTCTCGTGAAGTGAATTAATAAAAAAAAATTCTATATGATTAAATATTCACCCTAATAGTGGACCAGAAGGTCTGAGAAAATTCTTGTGCTATCGCATATTGGCATGTTAGGTGTAGTGAGCGGTACAAAATTTGAAAGTGGGGATCAAGGTTGCGGTTCGGTATGGAAAAGGATGTCACGAGCTCGGATGAGCAAGGAAATGATTTGGATGTTTAGAGTAAACTGGTATCGTCTTCAGTATCACCTGAGATCGGTGGTTGTGTAAGAGGCTTTCCGTTCTAGCTGCAGATTTCTTGGTGGGCTTTACAGTATTTGTGTGACCGGTGGTATGGAGGTCCAGACTTCTTATCTAGTGCATGAGGTCGTGGAAGTGTATTCGGCGCGAGGATTGTATAAGGGTGGCATGTGGTCACTTGATTGGTTGATTGTTTGAACCAAGTATGAGGGATGTGGTAAGATGGCTTATTTGAGAGTTTATGCCTGGAGGGCGCTCGGTTCATTTGGTTGTGGATTGTGGGAGTTTGCCCCGGCTATGATGGATGTTCTTGTGTGTTATGAGAAAAGTGGGTAATTATGGACCCAGGTAAGACTATTAGCCTATTTCGGTGTGAGCAGAATCGACTCGAGGGTGGTGGATGGATTTAAATATGATTATGGGCTCCATAAGATTCAAGTGTGTTCATTTCGGTATAGCGCTTCTCATGGAGAGGTATTAGAACATTAGATGTTGTTCCATCCTCGTCCATTTCATGTAATATTATGATTATGCCGTGTGAGTTGTGAAACAGCTTGATAATTTCTTGTGTGTTGATATTTCGCACAGTGATGATGTTATGTGAGTAGGATAGCTCTTGAGATTCAGAGTATATATATCGCACCTCAGTTGTGTTTGAGTTTTGTAGCGTATGGCTCTATCAGTCTCCCCAGGATGGTATTATGCACTTAGTTTGCTTATGACTGATATTCGATATTTTGTGGTAATGAGCAATTTCGCTCGGTGTATATCTCCTTATGTAAGTTTTATGGGTGGATCGGGTGGCATGCCGCCACGGGTATGTTATTTGGATCAGGTTGCACGCCGCAACAGTGTGATGTTGAGTACGGTTCCCTAGATTTATTTTTCTGGTGTTTTACTTACTATTTTCTGCGGAAAGTTCATATTAGTTGCGTGAGTCGAGTAGTCCCTTCCTGAGTCATTTCCTTATGTATTATGTTCGAATTGTGGCCTATTGGCGCATTGTGGCATCATGTGAGACTGTTGGTCATGTCTGGGGTGATTTGTTGCCTGAGCAGTTTATATTGAGGGAGACAAGATTATTGGATCAGGGATCAGTGCGATAAGATTATGTGAAGTATACTAAAGAAAGATACAATTATTTGGTTCATAATGAGGTGATGATTCTAGTCAAGAGGAGAGATTCAATGATTTGTTAACTCTGCAGTTGGTTATGAATTTCTTCACATATCTTCTGTTGTGGTGTTATCGTATGCATTATAGCAGGACTTATATATATATGCGCCATGAGGTGCGTTGGGAGCATCAGATTCGTGGAATATTGGCTATTAAGATCAGGAAACTTCATTATGGTTAGATAATGAATTATGCGGTGTATGGTGCTAATTTAAGGAAAGGAATACAGTCATGTTCTGGTACATCGTGTAGTGATTGATACGGTGTTCGTATATTGGAAGTAGGCCTGGCAGAGATTTTCGGATGTTGGAATTGAGCTCTAAGGCCAATTTGGCTAAGTAAAAAGGGAGAAATCTTAAAATTTATTCGAGCAAATGTGCTCAACTGGATTGTGGTAGCACGGGTAGGTGCACAAGGTGTTAAACAGTGATTTCAGACAACTCCAGGGCAGTTCTTGGAACGTTCGAGGATGAACGTATGTTTAAGTGAGAGAGAATGTAACGACCCGACCGGTTGTTCTGAGATATAACGTGTCGTTTGACGGTTTGAGGCCATGAGCATCTTTATTTCAAGTATTATGACTTCTAGGCGTGGTCGGAATTGAATTTTGGGAAGTTCGGAGTCGAATTGGAAAGAAAAATTATTATTTCGAAAGACTTAAGTTGGAAGAATTGACTAAGATCGAAATTTTGAGTAAACAACCTCAGAATAAGGATTTGAAGGTTACAGCAGGTTCATATGATGATTTCGTACTTGGGCGTATGTTCGGACCGGGTTTTAGATGACCCGGGAGCGTTTCGGTGCATATTGTGGAAGTTAGTATTTTGGAAGATATTTCATAAGTCTGGGTTGAAGTGCATTTCAGTGTTATTGATGTCTTTGAGATTCTGAGTCTGGGAATAGCTCTGTATCGTGATTCTGGTGTTGGGAGCGCGATCGGAAGTGCGGAGGTCCATAGGTCATTTTGAGTCATTTGGCTAAAGTTAGAAATTTGAAGGTTTTAAGAAGTCCGACAGGAAGTGGAAATTTTGATATCGGGGTTTGATTCCGATTTCAAAAGTTGGAGAAGGTCAAAATTTTGGTCAATTGGACGTGATTTGATAGGTTTCAGCATTGAATGTAGAAGTTGGAAATTTCAAAGTTCACAAAGATTTAATTGAGTTGCGATCCATTGTTTCGATGTTATTTGATGTGATTTGAGGCCTCGAGCGGGTTCGCATTATGTTTTGGAGCTAGTTGGTGTGATTGGACGGGATCCCCGGGTGGATTCCGGGTGGTTATCGGATCTAATCCAGAATTTTGGGAAAGGTTAAGGCTGCAGGTTTCTGGTGTAACCGCACGTGCGAGGTTTTGGCCACAGGTGCGGAGCCACATAAATGGCCATGGTGTCGCAGAAACGGAAAAGGAATGGCTTTGCTGGAGGTGCAGGTGCGAGGTTATGTCCGCACCTATGAAGGTGCAGATGCAGAAGGGAAGGCGCAGGTGCGGCGTCTTGCTAGGCAGGAGGAACGTGCAGGTGCGTTGTTTTGGCTGCACCTGCGAGACCACAGATGCGGCTGGTTGATCGCAGGTGCGAAAAAGCGGGCTGGGTAGTGTGTTATTTTGAGACGAGGGTTTGGCTCGTTTCCACAATATTTTCTCCATGAAAGCCGATTTTGGAGCAACATTTAGGTGCCATTTTCAGCACCAAGCATGAGGTAAATGATCTATGCTAGTTATTGAGTTAAATACATGATTGTGTATAGATTTAACATGAAAATTGGTGGAAACTTAGGTTTTTGAAGAAAAACCTAGAAATTTGTATTTTTTGATTTTAACCTCGAATTTTGGCATGAAATTGAGAGAGAAGTATATATTTGAGTTCGTGGGGTTATGGGTAATCTTTATCTTTGAAAAAATTCAGAATCTGGGCACGTGGGCCTGAGGGTGATTTTATCGACTTTCCGAACGGAGTTGAGAATTTATATAATTTGAATTGTTGTAAGTATTAGAGTATATTTTCATTGGTTTGCCCATTATTTGGATAGTTTTGGGGCGTTGTGCATCAATTTGAGTCATCAGAAGGGCTTGGAAGCTAGTTATGAATCTTCGAAGCGAGGTAAGTCTCCTTTCTAACCTTGTAAGAGGGAATTGTCCCCATAGGTTAAATAATTAAATATGTGTTACTGTATGTAGGGGCTACGTACGTACAAGGTGACGAGAGTCCGTGCATAGCTATTATTATGCTTATGTTCGGGTAGTCTAGAACCTAAAAGCATATTTATTTGCCGTACTTGTAACTTTACTAGTGAAATTAAAGTGTTTAAATCTTATCGAACTTGGTAAATGAATTTCTGGAAAAGATTTAAATACTATCTTCGTGACCATTAAAAGAAAAGTTTTCTTTTCACTTCCTTGGGTAATTGTTTTCCTGAAGAAAAAAGTGAATTACTATTTGAATGTGTGTATCTATGAGTACCTGAGTCGCATGTATGATTTGCGAGTGGGGTAACTCTATTATTTATATATGACTGTGTCGCATGATCGATTCACAAGCGGGGAATTTCTATTATGTATATTGTACTGTGTCGCAAAAATCGATTCGCGAGCGGGTTAATAGATGCATCTATGGTTCGTGCCATTCCACCCTTCGACAGTGAACAATTTACATTTATCGTTGGTTCAGGCCATTCGATCCTTGGCATTACTTGCGCATGATATTTGTTGAGTACTTCGTGGGATTTTAACTGTTTACTGGCCTCAAATTATAAGGTTTCAACTGAAATGACGAAGATTTAAAAAAAATTTTAATGTGGAAGAAATTGTTGTTCCTATCACTATTTGTTAATTACCTATGATATCCATGCTTAGTGTTATCCTTTTTTTTTTTTATTAAATTGAGCTCCAGCAAGTGTCGTTCGACCTCTCGTCGCTACCTTTTCGAGGTTAGGCGGGATACTTACTAAGTACACGTTGTTTTCGTACTCATACTACACTTGCTGTGCATTTTTGTTGCACATGTACATGTATATCTAGCGGCCCCTCCTGGCGCCATGGCATGGTTGAGAGGGGGACTTGGGTGAACTGCACCTCTCAAGATGACTCGCAGCCAACAGAGTCTCCTTCAGAGTTTCGAGTTTTATTTTCTTTACTGTCCCATTTCTATTTTGACGGTTATTGTATTTCATTTGGTTTTTCTTAGAAATTTCTCATGCACTTGTGACACCGGGTTTTAGGTGATTTTGGGATGTATTTGTTAATTAAATTGTAAAAACATCGCTATTCACTTAGTAAATTTTATTGATCGTTGTAAAATGAAATGAAAAGTAGCAATTTCAAAATACTAAAATAGGAATTTTACTTATCTAATGAGTGTTGGCTTGCCCGACAATGGTGTCCGGCGCCATCACGACCTTAGCGGATTTTGGGTCGTGACTGTTTAACCAAAGAATTAGATGCTCTTGCAAAGCAATTTTAAGAATAACACGGGTTTCTGATATTCAAAGAATATGCTAATAATTGTAAGTAAATTCGTAAATAGAAAGCAGAAAGATGCGTAAAAAGTAAGTATATTTCAATAGTGGTTCGAACGTGTCCATACAAGTTATATTTTACTCCCTTTTATAGGGAATTTCTTAATTTATCGTCTACTCTTTTTCAGTGTTTGAGAATTAATGGCTAATAATGGTATTAATGTAACATTACAATTATTAACCGTAACTATTGCATGAAGATTATGTAACGTTTTCGCTCATTAATTGAAGATCCCCGAATCTGCCCTTTATTCCATCTTGATTCATTATGATCGTGTCTCTTCGCCTTCTCAATTAGGTTGAGATTCCCATATCTCATTACCCATGGGTATGCTGTTCTGTTCCTCTTTATCTCGTACCTCTTAATAAAGTCTCGTCCAGTTGTCATGTTGTCATTGCTCCACATAGATTGCAGAGTCATCATAAGTATTACACGTGTGAAGCTCATTTTTACCAATACAGATAGTCCCCCCACTTACCATTTATTTATTGATTAATATTTGGTAAGTGGATACTCATTTATGGTGAGAACATTTTGCTGGCGCTTCACTCGTTCCATTGCATCCGTCTCTGAATGTATGTGTCGCTTGTCCCGGATTGGTTCTGCAATTATTCAACGCCTTTTAGGGCTTTTTGGGGCTCTATCAGTCTCGAAGTGACAACTTCAATTATGACTTTCACATCACTATTTTTTCCATTTTTTGACGGTTTCCTTTAAGTATAAATACCCCTTTTCTTTTCTTTACTTTCACGGAAAAATTCCAAACTTCTTTCTTTATTTGTAAATTCTTCATCTTCGTAAATGTGTCTTCTTCAAACCAACAATCTAAAAAGGTCATCATTGTAGATGAACTGACTCTTTCTTCTTCTCCCACACGGAGTAGGAGGGGCGGTAGGCTTAGGAGCTTAAATTCTACTCCTTCCAGGGGTTGTTCTTCTTATTCTTCTCCCCCGCCATCTTCTAGGTCTAACCCTCCTTCGTCTTCTTCGAGGGCTAGGGCTTCTAGATCTTCATCAAAGAGTAGAGAACAAAATGAACCGCTTCGTGAGCCTAGAGTCGATGAGATTGTTCCTGGGGAGATTTCATTTGCCAAGGATAGTCAAGCCATGAGTGAGCAGCTTTCTTCAATGTCATCACATGACAGTGCTGAACTTTATCCTACCCAAATAACAGAGGGCTTAATGTCTCTTGTATGCATGGATTGTTATTGGAAGCCTGATTTTCCTATTGTTGTTCCTATCGATAACCAAAGAATAACCTCTTACAAGACTTGATATTCTTATGTCTATACTTATCCCTTCACATTAGGATTCAAGCCTCCCATCGACCTTGTTATAATCGAGTTTTGTCGATTCTTCAAAGTTTGTCTAGGACAAGTCGGTCCTCTTATTTGGCGAGTAGTCGCGTTCCTTAGGTATTTGGCCAATTTAGCTATCGTACCCTTTACTTTTCATCATCTTATTCACCTCTTTCTCCGATGTTGCTCTGCCAAGGAGTGTTTATTCTCGCGGCTAGGAGTAAAAGAGTGTTAGTTAGTCCAGATGATGACAAAGATAGAGGGTGGTATGTCCGGTATGTTGCTGTCCCTACTGCAGGTTTAGTAGGTGAAGAAAATCTCTCCTTTTCTTCACTTTTGATGAACTTTCAACATCGTGACTGTTTCTTCTTCTTTTGCAACAACCATGGGAACCGTAATGTCTATGGTTTCCGTGATTAGGTAGAAAGACTTTTGTCAATCACTCCTTTAGTAGAACGTTCGTGGAAGTAACTCTCTTTGAGGTTTGGTTGGAAGGTTAAGACCCACGGTAAGTGAAGTTTTTTTTACTTCTTCTCTTTTTGAGCTTTATATGACCCCTTTTATTTGGTAAGGTTTCCTGCTCGTGAAGTTTCTGATGCGGCTGTGTTTGCTTCAAGGCTGTCTCTGGATAAGGCCCAGGAGAACATTGTTGGTTCCTCCTTATCAAAAATAAAAGCAAGTGGGTCCAAAACCTTAGAGGAGGAAGAGGAAGAGGAGGGTTCCCTGGTCCATAGGACACGTAGGAGGAGGGTGGTCTCTGATGATGAATCTGCACCCGTTGTTGATCCTCATGTGCCTGAATTAGAACTTTCCGCTCCTAAAGATGAAACTCCCTCTCCTATTTGTGAGTCTGCTAATCACCTGTTCCAACAAGGTTTTGGTACCATCTCTGATGAAGCTCCTCTTGTTGTTTTCTCTCCTCCTGCTGCTAAGAAACTTTCGTTTATTGCTCTCATTGCTGCCTCTGCTCCTATTGCCGTTCTTGCTCCCGTTGCTGCTCCTCAACCTACTCCGCCTGTGGCTCCTTCACCCCCCCCCCCTGCTTTCGTGCCTTCTGTTGTTGAAGTAGGGTCTTCCACCAGGGGGTGATGAAGCAAGTTACAATAGAGGTTCCTGCGGTGGGCAACCTCTTGAAAAAGTCGGGCCAGGCTGATGTATGATTAAAGCCATTGATATGTTCGACTGAGAAGTCTAAGCTAGAAAGCCACAGCTCCCTGACTTGGATGAACAAGATTGTGCACTCGTCCTTAAAGGTAAACTTTATTTTCCTCCATATGTACTTATATATATTCTTACCGTATCTAATTTATCATTTTATGTAGATCAACCTTATAGGCACAGAGCTAATGAAGAGAATTGTTCAAACGGAGCAAGCAGCAAATGACTTCCATATTGAGGCTGATAATTGGAAGGAGCAGTACGAGAGTTTACATCTTGACATGGAGGCAATGGAGGAGGAAAAGTGTACCTCGGAGCGCCAAGTTAGGGTTATGGAAGCAGAACTGGCCGTTGAGAAGGCATCTTCGAACCAGGCAGGTAAGGACAAAAGTGTCTTAAAGTCTTCATTTGCCGAGCAGCTTTCCCGTGCCAAAGAGGAGATTAGGATCCTGAAGGCTTTGTTGGACCAGAAGGAGGTGTACTCTGGTGAACTTGTTCAATTTCTCACCCAAACCCAAGAAGACCTCTGTAACTCTTCAGAGAAGGTCCAGTTTCTGGAAATATCGATCGCTCCTTTATAGGCCTCTCATGATGTTGTCGTGGCTGAAAGAGATGAGCTAAGAGTTAAGCTGAACAATGGGAGAAAGAATACAAGGATCTTGAAGACAAGGAAGCCGTCGATGTTAGCTGGGCTTATTTGAATGCCCGTCTTGACACATTGACGGAAATGGGCCAAGATGGTTTTGACTTGGAAGCCGAAATTGCTAAACTCAGAGAGACGATTGAGAATTCTCAGCAAAGTCAGAATTTTTCTTCACCTGAGGCTGAGGTCCCTGCTGCTCGTGCCTTGCCATCTCAAGACGCTGCTCCTGCCAGTGAAGACAAACGCCCATCTAGTGAAAAAGTTTAAGGAAATTGGTTTTTTTTTATTTGCAACAATTGGTGGTTACCCCCGGTCCCATTGGAGGCAAAGTTCAGTCCTTTGTAAGTCCCCAACTGACAACTTAGGGGAAACTTTTGTATAAATAAATCAGGCTTAGACTAAGTTATTACTTAGTTTTTTTCCCACTATATATTAAAAGTAATATCGGCATGACTTTCGATTCCCTTGAGTTTTTGTTTTCACTCTTAAATCTTTGCATGCTTGCTTTTTGAGGTTTTTCGTTTACCTCTGAGTTTTTGACTGTGCATTTTAAAAAATGCTTCGATTTTTCGTACCTTTTCTTAATAGGCACGATTTATAAAAGAGGGCCCTTTTTTATCGACATTTAATGAAGAAGACGTCTCAACTTCATAATGGTGTAAAGGTACAAAAGAGAGATAGGAATTTCACATGTTTTTCTTTGACAATGTTTTTAAGAAAGTCATTGTATTGTTTCGAACTATAACAACATTTTACATGTATTTGTGTATCGTCCATAACTCCTTTGCAACTGCTTTTCTTACAACAGATTTGGTATAAACTTGTACTCGTAATTTTTTTTCTTTTGTAACAGCTTTTTCGAATTAATACAAGGGTATATCTGTTTTCATTTATAAATTTTTTTGAATACGGGTATGAATTTTTGCCCGTAACTATTTTTGTTTACAACAGTTTTTGAATATGTACAAGGATAATGTAATTCTTATTCGTAACTGTTTTTATTTACAAAAGTTTTTGAATAAGTACAAGGATGTGCATTTTTATCCGTATCTAATATTCTTCCCTTAACCTAAACATTCGTTTACATTACGAATATGTTTTTTTTTATGGTTTTTGAATCAGGCTTTGTTTTTTTTGTCTTTGGCTCTTTGATTTTGTTCATAGTACTTGACTTGTTGGGAAGATGGACCTTCAGGCTTGAGCTTTGACTTTTTTATAGTCCTCTTTGCTTCTTCTTTTACTTCCATATTGTGTAGTCCCCCAAGTGTTTGAGCTTTGAAGAATGAAATCCCGAGAATTTGACTATTCCTTCCTTGTGGTCCTTTTCCTGAAAAAGAAAAACACAAGGGACTCGAAGGTATATAGTTTAGATGATGACTGCTTAACCCTTTAAAAACGTTCATCATAAAGTTGTAACTCTAGACCAGATATTCAATACTTCCTCGTGTGTATGCAGGCCTAATATCATCATCTGGTGATGGGTTAGCTTTTTGCCTATCATCTAAGATGGTTAGTATAACTTTAATTGTACAAAAGTAAAATCGATCGTAATTATACCTGACCGGGGGTATTCCCTTTACTTCAGAAGTAATACTTCTTCAAATGAACAGCATTCCAACTAGTTGGTAAGAACTTGGTCTTAAGTCTTAATCTTTTGCTGACTCTGACCTGGATCCTGATGCTTGTTAGTCGCAGGTGCTGGTTTTGTCTTGTAGTTCCTCGGATCAAAGCAGGACATACTGGACGGATGACTTCAATCTCGTCCTGAATAGTCCACATTTTCCCCGTCTGTGCACTTTTGGATTCAATCTTCTCTTTCTTCTTTTTTTGTTTTGTTATATTGGATAAAAATTCTTCTTTGGCGTATCGAGTTCCAATGTTATAGAAACGTAATCTGCACAAAATCAAAACAAACGAACGAAATTTTCTTCCCTAGTTTTCACTAGGAAAATTTCGTGAGTTATTGTAAGAAAATCTATGCTATTTTATAATTAAAAGTAATAAAAGGCCGGGACCTGTGTACCCGAAGTGAATGCAGACTAGGGAGGTGGTTACCCTATGCCTAAAAGGTGAAATCAACTAGGGGTTAGAGACCTTATGTTGGAAAAGCTCGACAGGTCATGATGTCGTCAAGAAGAGATCACCAGGTTATGCCTGTGTCTGAGGAAGGATCAACAGGTTATGTTGTTGTCACAAAATAGATCACTGGGTTATGCCAATGTCTGGGTATAATCAATAGGTTATGTTGTTGTCAGGAAGATCACCAGGTTATGCCGGTGTCTGGGGAGTTCAACAGGTTATGTTGTTGCCTAGGGAAAAGAGATCACTGGTGTTATGACAGTGTCTGGAGGAGAAACGATCATCGGGTTATGATGGTGTCTGAAAAGGTCAACAGGTCATGGTGTTGCCTGAAAAAGAGATCACTGGGTTATGCCAGTGTCTGAAGATGATCGACAGGTTATGCTGTTGTCAAGAAGATCACCAAGTTATGCCTGTTTCTGGAGAGGTCAACAGGTTATTCTGTTGCCTGGGCAAAAATCAACAGGTTATGTTGGTGTCTGGAAAGGTCAACAGGTCATGCTGTTGCCTGAAAAAGAGATCACTGGGTTATGCTAGTGTATGGAAAGGTCAATAGGTCATGCTGTTGCCTGAAATAGAGATCAGTGGGTTATGCCACTGTCTGAAGATGATCAACAGGTTATGCTATTGTCAGGAAGATCACCAGGTTATGCCGGTGTCTGGAAAGGTCAACAGGTCATGTTGTTGCCTGAAATAGAGATCACCGGGTTATGCCAGTGTCTGAAGATGATCAACAGGTTATGCTGTTGTCAGGAACATTGCCAGGTTATGCTGGTGTCTGGAAAGGTCAACAGGTCATGTTGTTGCCTGAAAGAGGGAGTGATCAACAGGTTATGCTGTTGTCAGAAAAAGAAGAGATCACCAGGTTATGTCGGTG